>JAAAKE020006074.1:0-11096 GCA_010014785.2 Anisolabis maritima
AGGCAGGTTTGTAGCTTGGGGCGTGCTCACTTTGGTCAGGTGTATTTTGTCGGGTAGGAGGGCGTATTTACTGTTAGTTAGGGCTCGAATGCTCGGCTACCTGAAGAGGTCTTTACCCTTCGAAGGTTAGAACTCGACCTCTTCCTCTGCACCAAGAACAGGGTTAAGGATTATTTCTTTTTCTTAGTCACCATGATTCTACTTTGCCGGAAATTATTAATTTAGGTATTTGTCCTTTATTTATTTATTATTATTATTATTGCCCTGACCTCATAAAGGGGTTAAAAATATTTTTTTTTAGGTCAGAAATTGAGGACTCATCGCATTTATCTTGATAATTGCGTAGCAAATCCCGCTGCGGATTGAAATTGTTTCGAGTTGATTAAGCTTTATGGTCCGGGGCCTCGAAAGCCCCGTCTCCTGTTAAACGATGATAGGAAATTCAATTTTTGTGACGTATTTTATTATATTTATTCATACAATTCAATTTGTTCTTTGATATTTATTGGAAAGTGAATAATTTATTTCCATATATTTTTAACATCATCCAAAACAAGAATTGAAATTAATAAATAAATATTATAAAAGCTGTTCTGACAGATCTAATAATATCTAAATAATTTTAAAGCAAATATTTAAATTAAGACCACTAGGATCAATGATGTTAAGCCGGTTACTATTTAAATTTGTTGATTAAAATTTTTCATTCGGGTTTGACTCTAGGTTGAAAAAAAAATTTTTTTAATAAATAATAATAATAATAATATATTTTTCAACTAAAAACAGAAAGTTTTTGCTTGGAAGATAGGCTAAATGGATTTTTCGATTAATTGCGCTCTAGAGTAGTCCGGGTTCATTTAATCGAAAAATCCATTAGTGTTGGTGGAGCCTACCTTGCAAGCAAAAACAAACTAATTTCATTAACCCATGGTAGTGTGGACGGTGAAGTAAATATGGCATCAGGACCACTACTTCTAAATCCTATTATGCTTAAAAATTTATAATTTATTCCTCATCTTGAAATTCTCAGTTCTTGGGAGCTTTTATTTTTCCCAGAGGGTGAGATATTTAGACCAACGCATTGATTGTAAAATACCAATTTAGGAAACAACTTTAGCTTTTTATTTAGTTGAGTTTTTTTGATATTTAATTTTTTATAAAAATCTAAATAATCTAATTCTCTGTATTTTGACTTCAAATCTATTCTAGTTGTATTTCTTGGCGAAACTTTATATTTTTTGCAAAGAGACAAATTCGCAAGCCTCCCAGTCCAAAATAAGGAAATTGACTTGATGCTAATAATTGTGAACGGATTAAGTGTTTGAAGTTTCTTCGAATATAAATGGAATATTTATTTTGCTATTTGAGTGGCCGGAGAGAAAAGAGGAAAAGCTTTTATTTATTTAAATTGATTTTCTTTTTTCCACTTGGTGAGAAAGATATTTAATCTGTTGGAAATATTTTTCCATTTATATATAATTGGCGTTTGTAATAAAATCCTTTTGCTTTTACTGGTTTAGAATAAAATGACTAACGGGAAATGATTAATGAGAATTGGGGAGAGATGAAATATATAGGCCCTCTCTTCTGATGCAGAGAAGAGAGGGGAAAATATTTTTATAATCATCTGGGATGTGTAGATAATGGAAGTATGGAGAAAAACTTCAACTAAAAAAGCCACACAGTGCACTGTACTTCCACTGGCATATACCGACGGTATGATTCATATTTTAAACCTTGGACAAAGCCTCCGTCCCACTGATATGGGCGTCGAAATATTTGCCTAATAAACGAGCGGTACAATACCAAGCAACGCTTTAATATTGAAAAAGCTATGCGGCAACCAGACGACTTTATGCGATAATAAGGCCCTAATGAGAAAAGCAGACTTATGAAAAAGTTCTCGGAATCAGGTTCAACAGTTTATTTTAAAAATCTGGGCTCTCATTTTTGATAAAAAGGTTTTATAGATTAAAGCACGCTGTTTGGTAGCGTACCGCCCAACGTAACATAAACAAAAATATATGTGTGTCGGCCGCAAAACACACAGCTTTCTCTTACCTAATATAAGGAAAAATGGGCCATGTGCAATCACACCAGATTTTTGGCGTCGGATCCCCTAGATAGCCGGTTCATAATTTTATATTAGCTTTTATTTTTTAGAGATTTTTCATTTGATTGTATTAATTAATTATCAATAATATTAAAAAAAAATTAAATTAATTTTTTTTAAGTCTTTTCAGGCATCTGATTATAGACTTTAACCCTTGGCTTTTAAAGTTATCAATATTGACAATGTCAATCAATATCTCGGCCACGGGGGGGGGGGGAATTAAATTAATTAAATTTTAAATTATATTTCCTTTATCATTATTCAATTTGAATTCAATATATTCAATGTTATTCAAATACTACTGTCATCACTTTAAATTCGTTATTTAATTATTTTACTTTTTTATACTAATTTTTAAATTATGTCTTTATTAAATGTTCCAAAATTTAAATTAAAATATCAAAAAAGTAAATTTAAAGTTAAAAAATAGGTTATTTTGTTTATTATCAAACATAGGAATTAAAAATATTTATATTTTGTTACCATGACAACTTTTTTTTCTATAGAATTCTTAAAATTCCACTCATTTTTAAGATCGAATACATTTTAAATAATATCTGATTTATTATATGTACAGCAATTTAGTCACTTTCATTAGAGTTAAGAGAAAATCACAAAAAAACGAATGAGTAAATTGGGCTCTAAACATGGGGTGGGGGGAGGGGAGGGGGAAGAGGAGAATAAAGGTTAATATATTTCAAAGATTATCTAATAAATAACTGAATTTCAATCAAAATCATTAGAACGAATTTTGAAAAATTAAAAAGATACATCAGTAAAGTACTAGTACTCTTCGATTTTATTGATAAGCTTAGAGACGCAAGCCTCTTCGTTTTTGAAAAATCTTGTTCTCACACACGCAGAGAGAGAGAGAGAGAGAGAGAGAAACAATTTTGGAGTTAGATTTATATTCCTGAGTTGAAGGCAACTCAGGTTCAAATCCACTTCATGGCAAAAGCAATGGGAACCCGCCCCAGTATTATTCCCAAGAAAATTACTCTCTATAATAATCACAACGTATCAGCTCCTGGCACAATTGACTGAAGAGAGAGAGAGAGAGATATTTGCTTAAAAATAAATGCTCTTCCCTCCCAGCTTTATCTCAATTAATGTAATTTCATAATTTACTGTATAATTTTGAGTTTTATTTGAACGATGCTCCAGGTCACATTAAATTCATGATGCACTTGCTTGCACTTGAGTGCTTGTACACACACAGACAAGTAAAAACAAAATAAAAAGCCGTTATAGACACTTAAAAGCAAGGTATATAAAATTCGTTTTTTTCCTTCTCCTTTAGGTTGAGGCCAGCGAAACGTAAATAATGATTAGGAGTCATGAGGCTGAGTGGAATGACTCCAAAAGGACAATGACTTGCACTTTATCCTATTAAATGCATGTAATAAAAAAATATGATTGATTAAAGGGCGAGGGGTTGTCACCCTCTTATTTCTTCTTCTCTTAATTTATTATTTTTTTTAATAAATAGAACATTTATCCATTTTCCTACATTTTTGACTAATATAATTTTTTTTAGACTTCACGCCACAATTCAATCACAAGTTACTCGAGCTAAGGCTGTTATTTGTTCTCTCCTCATCAATAATCTCGATTCAACAACCCAAAGGGCTGATTTTGTGCAGTGAAGAATGAGGAAGTTTCTTAAATGCCAAGGTACAGTCAAACTCTTTTTCAAGGACAAATAAAAGCATGCTCATCGTCATCTTTTTGAATAATCCTTACAGTATAGTTGAAATTCTCTTTTTATATTTAATTCTTCTGGAAAAAACTTACAAATTTGGTAACAACGAGGGTGACTGTTTTTTTAGTCTTTTTCGGCATCTGCGGCCGTCCGTCCTTATTTATTTATACCAATTGGTAGCCAATATAATATAAATAAATTTTTGTCACTCAGATGGACACGAACCACTGACCTTTGGTACGTGAGACAAGACCTTTACCTCTGCGCCAAGAGGCAGGTGACTGTTTTTCTAATAATAAAAAAAAAACTTTCTATTAATGATTGTAAAGAATTTATTTTCAAAGATCATCTAATAAATAAATGATATATGAATTTTAATCAAAATCGTTGGAGCAAATTTGGAGAAAATCTAAATAAACTAAAAAAATACATCAGAAAAGTATTAGTACTCTTTGACCTATTTTATTAAAAAGCTTCAAGATATAAAATTTCAGCCTATAACGTTTTTATTGTTATGACAAATCTTGTTCACACACACACACACAGAGAGACTCTGACGACCTCAAAACATGTATTTCTGTTGAAATCAACTTTTTTGCTATACTTTCATTACATATATAGCTAAGAGAAAGTAATAAAAGTCTAAGGATACAAAGTGAATCGGAACAACTTAGAAAGAAGTGACCTAGTCTTTTCAAAAAAGGACCTAGTCTTAGGAAATTCGTTCATCAAAAGGGAGCTTATTCCCACTTAGAAAATGAATAGTTTTTTAATAATCTTTTTACTTTTATTTATTGTTATTAAATTTGCGTCTTTTTTTCTATTTTATCCACCTATGAGTCACAAGTATATTTGGATTGACTTGCTTATCTCTAAAATATGATTCATAGATTAAAATAAAGAGTTTTTTCATCAGAATACAATGTAAAAATGGTTTACCCTCGAAGAGAGCGCGATAGAAAAGGAATAAACGCCTCAGAAATTGCTGGCTCCAACCAATATCTTCTAAATATTATATAATAATATTATAATTATTATTTTAAATAATAAATTAGTTGGAATTTCAAAAGGCTTTATTTACACGAATATACATTCCGCAGAAGACGACCACGAGTTACCGGAGCTAAAGGTCCCTTTTTTCTTCTACTTCGGGTCACTAGTGTACTGCAGCCTAGGGAGACCAAAATCCTCTCTTGTTTTTTTATGCCATTTGCGAGACATTAAAAGATAGAAGAAAACTCAAAATTAAAAAATAATTATCAGACTTTTAATATACATGGTACAATATTATATTAACACTTTTTCTTTCTTTTCCAACCTTCAAACATTTGCGGACTATCGTGTCGATAAGACGTATTAAAAAATCCTAAATACATGTAAGCAGTGAATGGTAAACACCTGATATTTCTTGTTCGGAAATTAGATTTTATTTTACTTCGAAAATAAGATTGAAAATTGTAATCGCTTTTTGTTCCGGGGTTTTAAGAGGCCTTTCCGAAGACGTTTCCGTCTCTGACTTGGATAACGCCATTCAAACCTTTACATCATCCATTCATTGTTGTGGTTAGCATAAGTGTCATCGAGAGCCATTTTTATTTTATTGATTTATAGGATGTTCAGGCCATTTTAACTTGAGAAAAACACATCAATATTTTGTGGATATCGCCTCTCATTAATCTTTTTGATATTAAAAATATTAGAAGAGAAATAAAAAATGTTTAGTTGAAAGAAAATAAAAGGTGGGGGGGCAAAGAGGAAAGAGTGTAAATTTTGTTTTTGACTTCTTCAATGGAGGCGCTGTTGTTGATTTTTTATTTCAGCATTTAACGTGGGAATTTCCCAACTATTTATTATCTCTGATTGGTTTGGGGCTCTAGGCAAATGTGCACATGTGCCTAATGGATAAGACGGCCCTGATTCAAGTATTCAATAAATAAAGTAGATCAACAAGTGAATATTGATATAGATAGCGCCCCTCACTTCTATTTGTGACGTCATTTTGACACAATAGATAAAAGAGAATTGAAAAATACTATATGGTGTGTCTAAACGCACATCACATTTGTTTCTTTCCTATAATCTATCAATTCCCAAGAAATAAATACTTCGGGTTCCACCATTTTTTTTCATTAGAACCGATTATGAGGAAATGGAAAAGAAAAAAAATTACAATGCACAAGAATAAAATGGGTGCCAAACAATTTTTGGACGGATAGTACATTTCAAAGATCATCTACAATTGAAATCAATGTGTTTTTCCGTTGAAATTTCATCATCGGTTTTTTTTTTTTTGCTATCGCAATACTTTCTCACAATATTATATATATATATTGATAAGAGAAAGCAAAAAGTAATAATTAGATAATAGACCTAATTATTTTGGTCAAATCCTTTGTAAAAGAAGTTTAAATTACATTCACACATAATCATCCAAGTAGTAAAACAACTCGGTTAACCCCGATTGATTAACCCCAATCTTCATTAAACAAAAAATACCAAGAATTGGTCAAGGGCGAAGGAGAGGCCAGGCAGAGAGAAAGATAACACGAAAAACCCACATGAAAATAAATTATAGTATTTTTTTTTTAAATATTGATAAAGTAAAACTATTATTACTTATCGATCATGTTGTATTTAAAAATTTTTTTTAATAAATTTCATTCTTTCTGACAAATCGATAAAAAGTGTTTTATTAGACAAGCAATTCATAAAAAGTATTATTTGAAAATAAATAAACAAATTCTAAATATGTGGTTGGACTGTAGGATGCAGGTGCTGTTCCTTCCCTGTGGGACCATCATACTCATCTCCCAAATTGTTCTATTCGTTAGCCCCTGTGACGATGTGAATTTTTTATATAATAATTATTTTCGGTTTATTACAGCCAATATATTTCTTACCAGGTGATTTTTGTAATGCTTCTTTGAGTTTGTCTTTTATAATTTTTATTTGATATTTGTAAGTTATATTTGGAGATATTAACATATTTTTTTCTGTTTGTTCTTATATTTATTTAAAATTTTTGCATGTAATATTTTTTATAATTGTGTTTAGCCAATGACTGTTGGAAAAATGGGCAAAATAAATTAAAAAAAAAAAAAGAAAATAAATATAAACAAAACGTGTATTTCCGTTGAAATCTCGACATCGATTTTTTTGCAAACTCAATTCTTTCTTACTATATTATATATATAGATAAGAGAAACTAATAAATTATATTGCAGCAATAATTGGCCTTAAATTTAAAATGAGAAATTAGAAATTTTTTTAATTAGAAAATATTATATTTCCTCAAAAGTATTTTTTGTTTCGATTTAATGGATAGGAGAGGTGCAAGGACTCTCACTCACTACACCGGTAATGAGCCAAAAATTGGCGATGGGGTTTGGTGTGTGCCATCAGTGCTCAATGCACCAGGGGTAACTAATCGGAGTTTTTTTTTTTCTTTTTAGAAGTTGAGTATTTTTTAACCTTTAATTAAAATAATTAGAAGAGCTACATGAAAATAAAAATCATCAAATTTTAAAATGTTTTATCTATTATTAAATTTAGTATTTTCTGATTCATGTAGGTCTTCTAATTACTCGATAAGACAAGCAAAAGATAAGGTTGTCCAATTACTTATTTGAGGGGATAATATAACATTAAAGCAAGTTAAGTGCTCTTTCTCTTTTTGAAAAATTCTACAAAATTATTATTAAATTTTGTATTAATATCATGAAATTTTACAGAACGTAACGGTTACACGCGTGGAGTCGGTGGAGATGAAGAGGTTTAGGTTCCAGACTAATGGTAAAGCCCCATCGAAAGGCTTAAGGGTTTTGGAAAACCCCTTTTATGAGAATGTGCGTTTGGACACAAACCCAGGCTGATTTATAGGTATGTGTACATTATCACTCCACTTTTAATAATCTATAATAAATAAAACGCAATGAGCAATAAATTTTTTTTATTTTTCTTTTGTTAACATAAAATATATGCATAAACTATCAATCGATATAAACAAAATTGATTACTTAATCGTAGTCTAAACAGTGAGATAAATATTATTATTTTTCACTTCTAATCTATCAGCAGATAAAAATCGCTCTGCATTTAGGTTGATTATTAATATAAATAAACAATAAAAGGATATTGATTAGGGGAATCAGTTGAAAGAGTTCTTTCATTATTTGCTTTTTGAAATTTTGCCAACGTTTCAAGATCTCAATTTAACGGATGCTGATACTCTGATTTGTAATAAGCAGATACGTTTATATTCTTAATTGGATAAGCTAATTGCTCAGTGGATGAGTTTCAATTATCGGTGGTCTGAATCGATTAATTGACCAAATTTTACAGAGAATATTCCTGGTGTGAAACAATTTCATAAATGAAATTCTATTTTCATGTCGATTTGTAAAAAAAAAAAATGATTTTCAATTAATCGATCCAGATCTCTCTCTATGCACATTCTAGCTTTGATAACAAATAATTCTTTGTTGTTTTGGGTTTATAATGATCCGCCATGCATTACACACAGAGGACTTTAATCTCCTCACGATTTCTCTTTTGAAAGAACCAAATCAGAATAGAATTCTTCTCAAAAAAAAAAGCAATACGTAGAATTCTTCTCTCTTCAGAGATATGCTTTCTCTAGAGGATAACTTTATCTGGATTATGCTTGGTTGGGTTTCCGTTTCCTTCCTGAGGAGGGATTGAGTTGGAAGATTTTTTTGACAAGAGATGAAATTGATCCTGAAGGTTTTGAACTTATAATAAAGGAGAAAAGCGGAGGTGAAATTAAATTGGATCCCTCTGCAAAATGAGTTCCTTTTACGAATTTATGGTAAAAATTTAAAAAGGGGAAATTGATATTTTTTTAAATTTGGGAAAATTATTTCCCACTCTATTTTATTTGATTATAAAAAATGGTAAAATCAATTACCTTTCCTAAAAAAAAAAATTTAAAAGACTTTAAAGAATTTATTTAATTTTCATTTTTCATAATTAAATTAAGAAAAATTAAAAATAAAAAAATCTAACATGATAGTTGGGAAATATCTCTTCTAAATCCTTATATACAAAGAGCGTAATTTTATCCTTCCAGTGGTGTTTTGAGATCACGTGTCCAGATTGGACCAAAATCTATAAAAGTACAAAGGATTCTATTCAATTTAAAAAATTTCAAGATGACTCAATTGCGCTATGAATTATCGTCATAAGTCCATCTTAGAAAGCACAAATTGTATTTTTTGCGATTTCATTTGGTCAGCCAAGATTGCTCCGTGCTCGGGCTTTCCACTTCTGGCAGCTCAAGCTCTCATATTATCTAATTTTTTCAGTGCTGAACTCAGACCCTGAGAAACAAGGCTGTCGAAAGTCCTCCAATCGAGATTTATTTATTTACATATAAATATTGTAAACTTTAGCTTTATCCTATTTATTATTATTATTTACAAAAATAATAAATTTAAATGGAATATCTAGTCACACCTGGAAAAAGAATTAATTCTAAAGTTAAGAAAAATTTTAATGTGCCTCCTCCTCCTCCCCCTCCCAAAACAAGAATACTTGTGTTCATTTCATTAATAAGAAAACTTCAAGTAGAATTTTATTTTAAGAAGAAATTGTCAAAAGCCTCCATCCCATGTCCGAGAGGTTAGAGGTAGTGACAATGTCAAAAATGGTAACCTTTAAGTCAAGGGATGTGGGTTCGGATCCCAGGCAGCCCGATGAAAATTTATTTATATCAATTGGATACCAAATGGCATAAATAAATATACCTGGATTATTGTATTAAATAATTATGTTTAAAGTCTATATGGCCTCAGTTACCGAAATGAAATTAAAAAAATATTATTTGCTTCTTCTCTTATAAAATTTAAATTTTATATCAGAACTGTCGTTCGCTTAACCGCAACTCCAGTTGATAACATTCAATTTGTGCATCATTGTTTTATCAGCAATGAAAAAAATGACGCCACAAGGACATGTCTTTTTTTTATCTTCATTTTTCATCGGAATTGTACTCTTCCCCGGGGCTTAACTTTCCTTGAATAGATAGCTAATAGAGATTGTGCATTGGAGGTAATTATTATTGATGCTGGGAATTTTACTTTTTTTCGTAGTCTTAATGTACTCTATAAAAACAAGGAAAAATTAAAGAACTATTTCTGTTTCATAGGGCTAAGAGAAAAAATTATTTTTCTTTTTACTAAAAAACCCTTTTATTTCAATCTTGAACTCAATTGTGTGTTACCCTTAAAAAAAGACCCTTCAGTTTTTATTCTTATTTTTATAATTTTATTGTACTAAAAAAAAATTTTAAATAAAGATGAAATTCATAAATATATATTCACGAAATTCATATCGTTGATTATTTCTCTAATTACATTCTTGTTGGCGTTTCGGCCTAGATTAGGCCATCACCAAGACACCATACAATTTTCGATCGTTAAACCTACTTTGAATTATAAATTAAATTTGCCATTGCATATTTTGAGGAATAGAATGAAAATATGAATTAATTCAATTTTGTCTAAAATACAAATAAATTTTCATTTCATCTTCACTTTTAAAAATTTAAATTATGATCTTTAGTGATTATATATGTTGTAGGAGAGAAATCTTTATAATTAATCCTTTTGTGAAGTCACTATTTTAAACTGGCTGGTTTACCTGAATATACCAATAGACTTTGGTACAGAGAGGTCTCGTTTCACGTACCAGAGGTCAGTGGTTCACTTCCCGTCCTGGACGAGAAAAATTTATTTATATTATATTGACTACCAATTAATATAAATAAATAAGGACAGAGTCTAAATGAACTTAAATGCCGAAAAAGATTTAAAATATACCAATATAAGAGCTACTAAAACATTTGTAAAATTTTATATATAATTATTTTATTATTTTCCATATCAAATTCAATTATGTCTTTGTGAATTTGATTTGGAAAAGAGTTGGGAGTTTAAAATCTGTATTATTTTATTTTAATTGAAACGTTTAAAAAATTTATTAGAAACTGCTTTTTAGAAAAAAAAAAAAAAAAAATTATAATTATTTGGCAACAATTGGATGTTAAAAGACGAAAGTTGGAGCGATTAAATTTACAAATTGCAAATTTGATAAACAAATGAAATGAGAAGAAACTTCACAATTTTGGACTTTTTCAATTTGTGTTCTTTCGGGCGTTAAGGTCATATGCCTAGAGAATATGTTAAGTTTTAACCTCTAAGAAAAGTAATTTCTCCCCCCTCCCCCCCACCCAAAAAAAAGCCTCAGAAGTCCAAATAAGTT
>JAAAKE020006096.1:0-11096 GCA_010014785.2 Anisolabis maritima
TAGGTTGAAGGGACAGCGATTCAAATAAATAAAAAAAATTGGCTTTAATAATTACTGTAAATAAATAAATATTAATGGTATTTGCAAGATGATTCTGTTGATTGTTGTTTTGAACTCGAACCATTATCTGTCTAGCTCAATTTATTTCAAATTTCCAATAATATTCTCGTATGATTAAATTTCGTTCCGGGTTAAGATCATCTTCATAATAGTTGTTGTTTATTTGCTATCGAACCTCAGGTTAGAAGGGAAGGAAATTATAGTTTTGTTACCATGGGTTGCAGAAATTAGACCGTGTTTGGTTGTTGAGTTCTGGAGCAATTAATTTTCTTACCTTACAGCAACTAAAGAAATTAATAAATTAATAAAAAATTTTGAGAATGTTTGATAGGCCATATTTTCCATATTTTTCGAGTATCTAATTCAACTCTCGATCGGTTTTGTCGTGGCCACCTCTATTTTATGTTAATAATAATCTCACATCAGGAAATTAGCTCAATTCCCTGTGACTTACTACAAATACAATCAAATATGAATAAAACCAATTAAAATACTCAAATGATTAAGTTTATAACATTAAACTAACTACTTATGAAAGTAATTTACACGTCGATTAAAATTTTCTCGTTATTTTTGCCAAAGCCCAAACTGATCTCTGGTGGGGAGCCGTAATCCTTTCATAAGCATAACTAACTTTGAAGGGATTTCTGTCCTAATCTTCGTAAGCAAATATTCATTGAGACATATTATCACGTAGCGAAAAGCCACTTCTCACCAGACTATTATAACTTGCCGAGATTAAGTTTTATAATAAAACTTGAAATGGAACTATAATTGGAATATTTTAATTAAATTCCATTCTAAAACCATAGAGCCCTTTTTATAATGGCTAACCATATGATTTGGTCCATTGGGAATATTCTATAGATAGTTTTAACTTTTAAAAGCGAAAATGTCAAGCAGATAAAGAGCTTTTGGTTTATAAATAAACTCATGTAATAAATGTCAGATTTATTTTTGAAATAATCTTTCTCGTTATAACGAGAGGTTCAATTTAATTTATGAATAATTTTTTTTTTTAAGTAGCCGAGTTATAAAACTTAAAAAAAAAATTCTTTTATATTATTTATTATACTATGTTTCGAAATTAAACAAGTTTATCAAGTTATCATCTAGCTAGAGGTTATTTTTTTGTCTTTTACGCCATAGTTTAGACGCACTTTATATTTATTTAAATTAATTTGTAATAATATAATAATTTAAATAAATTTTAATTGCTCAGGACGGGAAGCAAGCTCTCTGCCTCTGCTCCAAGGAGCATTCTAAAGGGCATTTTCTTTCTAAGGAAAGAATCCTTTAAATTCAATTTATTCATTGCCTTTTGTCACTTAGAGGCGAGGTAGACATCTTCCTTCTTGATCTAAGGGCCATTGATTCGCTTCCTGTCTCGAATTGATTTTAAATTATATTAACATCTAATTAATTTAAATAAAATTTTAAGTCTTTTTAAATATATATATATATATATATATTTTAAGTCTTTTATGGATTATTTAAACTCGTCTATATTTATTTAAATTATTATATATATATATATATTAAAATTAATTTAGATTTTTAGATTTAATAAAAAATTTTCACCTAAAAAAAATTTCTTATAAAAATATCACAAGAAAAATATTTGCTTCATTGTTGGTCGGAACGTTCCCAGTTGTTGCATCATTTTAGTGAAATACGTAGATACATAATCACAATTTTAAGCCTTGATGAACTCTCAGAAAATTTTATTATCTTCTGCATGGCAGGGAAGTTGGAATAAAGACGAGAAGAAAAAAACTTGTTTCCTTTTCCAATTCATATTAAATATGAATAGAACCAATCACAATACTCAAATGATTAAGTTTATAATATTATATTTTTTATTAACTCGTGTTGACGTTTCGGTCTCGTCTTCCGAACTTCATCAGGGCATGGTCATATGGAAGAGATGCCTATCGCTTTTTCATCTCTCTGAGGATCCTACACGAGATTAATTAAGCTGATTCCAAAAGATAGACTGTGAGAGTCAGCGAGATCAGTTCAAGTTTGCTTATTCCAGCTTGGACTGCCATCCATCCAAACCAACCACATAAATCACACAGCCGATCATCTTTTTTTATTTATCTTGATTTATAAAAGTTCATTAGGACAGATTCTACTGCCATCCTTTCGTCTTCTTTTGCCCTATTATTTGCTTAAATTAATTTATTTTTTACTAAATTAGTACTTTCATTTAATTTATTACTCTCCCTTTATTTAAAACATATTTTAAATATTTTCTTAGCCTTGCAAAAAATTGAAAAGCTTGAACTAAAAAAAAAGATCCGAATATGATGTTAAAATTTTTTAATGAAATATTAATAAAAAATTCATAAGGGAAAGAAAATTCATCAGGCATAGCTAACATAAAATAATTAGAATTTTAGAATTAAAAAAAAGAAATTGCATTTTTTTTGCATGTTCTAAGGCAAAAATAGTCGTGTCTTCTTATCATTTGGTATATGGGGGAGGGGGAAGGTTCTATTTCACGGTTGAGAACATTCTAATTAGTCATGGAAATCTAACTTCCTTTTCAATGAGATTTAAAAATTAGAAATGTTGGATAGAAAAAAAAAAAAAAAAAAAATGAATAAGTTAACGCGAGGCGGAGGAGCTGTCATATTTTCTTCCTCATATAGGACGACTCTAATGCTAATTAAGAAACAAAGACATAAATCTTAGAGGATTCTTGGCACAGTGTTTGGGGGCTTTTTCGATCCATCATAAAACTCCAAGAAGATGTAAAGTGAACTCTCGGGTTCCAAGGGTTCTTGGGGGTGTCAGCAGGGTGGGGGGTTTCTACTTCACGGGGCTTTTTTTGCCTGTGTCAAATTCGACCCTCGGGTGTAATTTTAAAACGATCGAAGGAGGCGATATCGCGGCAGCAAGAACACTTATGGAGAAAGAGCCACTCGAAATCCAGACGGTTTTTTTTTTTATTAAAAAACAGCCCCGACGCGCCCCTTATCTCCAGATAAAACAACCCCAATCAAACGTAGACGAGCATAGAGAAGTAGAGAGGTAGTAAGATTAATTACTAATTACGTTTTAATGATAATAAATATTTCTTCTTGATATAAAGTATTGTATAAATATTAAAAAATAAAAAGCCTTTTCTTTTTCTAGCACATAATTTGAGTTGTTTAAAAAATATATCAAACACTATTAATTTATTAAAATTAAATATCATATCTATCTCAAAAAGTTAAAATTTTATGAATATTTTTTAAAAGAAATTATAAAATTTCATATCTTGCTAAGAAATTTTCTAAGGATGTATCGAACCTCTCTATAATTCATCCTTCTATCCTCGATAGAAGCATAGAGATACGAATTTGGAAGCATAAAACTCAATTAATTATTAGTAATTTAAGATGCATGCATATCACATATTGCAGAAATGGAGTAGTTATGTAAAAATATTGGTTTTAAAGAAGGGTCCTGGATAAAAAGTTGAAAAATTAGTTTTATGAATATTATTGTCAGACAAAACAAAGAAAAACTTTGAAAAACTTTCCCCCACTATTAGGTAAACCCATGTCTCTCCCGTTTAATTGCTCTGTGAGGTCATAGTAGGGGCATTCGTTCCCCTCCACTCTGCTCGAAATCTCATTGTGTTGCTCCAACTAATTATAATAATCTTCTAATTCTTATAAGGTATTTATACATTTATGGAAATTTACTCAATTAGTTGCTTGAATTAAGAATTTCAAATCGATTCTCTCTAAACAGATAAAAATATAATCAATTCATTTAGTTTTTGTTTTCTTATGTATCAGATTTGTCTTCATGATTTATATTTATTTATTTATCGTCATAAGATGTCTAGTCTATTCTAATATTTATTTTAGAAAATAAGTGAATTATGAAAAAATAAAAACTAAATATCGATTTAAATTTTTCATTTGAAGACGTTTGGTGTGTTTCTTCGGTGAATAAATTCGAATATATTTAAATTAGGTAATAAAAGGGAAATTTAAGCCTAAAAATCCGCATTTCCTATCATAAAAAAATCATTAATTAAATCCCCTGTAAAGGATCTACGGCTAAAACAAATTCCCTCCTGATACTTGGCATCTATTTATACAAAGTCTATTTTATTGGTTTATTTGATGATCAAGTCTGAGAGACGCTTCATTCCCCAGCAGGAGCCTTCGCTTATACAATTGGATTATTTTTTTCTAAATTTGAACCTGATTCAATTTAGGATTAAAGCCTGCACTAATTTATATCTAAATAAGTCCTCGAGGTTACTCGATATTATTTAAAATAAAGCTATACATTTATTAAAATTGTCAAAATAATAAAAATTTTCTTTTCAAGCTATCACAACTCATTGTATAAAGAGAGACATAATGAGGGAATAAGATCTATGGGTACATAAATTCGTTCGTTTTTGCTTGCTGGAAGTTAGGCAACCCAAATGACCAACTCACTAATCGTTCGAGAGCAGGCCACGCAGACGCTGATGATAAATCTCCCAAGAAACGGAACTCGAGTCGTCCGCAATTGAACAATTAATCGAAAAATCAATTAGTGAGTTGCTCATTCGGGTTGCCTAACAAGCAAGCAAGCAAAAACAAACGAGTTTATGCATCCCATGGGAATCTAACGTAACGTAAAAAATTAAATATTTCCTATTCTTCTTTTCTCATGGTATTTTTGGTTCAAAAATGAATAAAAGAGGTTAAAAAAAGATTCTTCCTTTCGTTGATTTATTTCATGCAGAAAAAATTGTGTTAATAAAATATATTTTTTAAGAAAATAATATCATCTATATTATCGAAAGAATGATAAAATATAAAAAGTAATTTATTCATTTTTTTATTTTTAATAAAATTCTAAAGGATCTATATTATAATGAAATAAAATGCTTTTTTACTTTCTCTTATTTCAAATCTATTTTTAATAGTAAAAAAATTTAACCGATTCTTTTTAATGTTCATGTTCATGCCCAAAACTGCATTCCCGCACTTGAATCTACGCAAAGGCTGTGAAATTGCTCGCTTCGTTCGCAACAGTTTTAAAATAATAATATGGATTTGTACATTTTGGCATTCGAATCTAACAAAAATTGTGATATTTGATAAAAATTCAAATATTCTGCAGCCATTTTAACTCTATTGAGATGGATCGATTTATAAAATTTTACACATTTGAAATACTGTCTGAAATAAAAATTTTCATAGTGAAATTGTGAGGAGACATACAGACAGGAAATACAATTTTCAAATTCGTTGAAAATCCAACACATGATAAATACCATATCAGAAAAAAAGACGTGGATTGATGATGCTATTTATAAAGAGATTAAAAGAGAATAAAGTTTATGAATATTTTATATACTTTTCGTTGTTTCATAGAAAATATTTTATTTCCAGCATACAAATTTCTCATTTTTTTCCCTAACTCTTTAAAAATTTTCTTTGTTTTATTTATCTACCTACCTTCAAAATTTTAAAAATTATTTCGTAACCAACTTCATACATTATATGAATATTAGCTTTTTATTATATGTAATTATAAGGCCGTCCACCTTTTCTGTATTTTTATTTTTATTATTTGTTTATCATAAAGTGGCAAATGACATTTTCAAGTGGTGTATTTCGAATAATACACATACCACATAAAAATTTTATTACATGGGTCAGTGAGGAAGATACCAGATTGAATTGAAAATGAGAAACCGAGAGCTTGAGGTCGATTAGGCGTAAAACAAACAGAGTAAGAATTCGAGAGGGAGGAGATGAAATTCGGATCAATGGACATTTGGGAACCCTCCTATGAGGTTTGGCTATTTTGACCCCTTAGGGTAAACCACCTGGATTATCGACGATCAAAGGGAAAAAATTCAGGGGACACTTAATTTATTCATTAAGTGTTTATTTGTGTATAATGGCGAAAAACAGTTAAACACTCGTCAAATACAATAGATTCCTATTAAAGTTAATTTTTTTTGATTATGGGATCAATGAATAATAAATAAATGGAAGAAATAAACTCGGCTTTTCTTGCCTCATAAAACAGGGCTATCACCCAAACCCTCTTCTAAATTTCCTCTCTTAAATGCAAGTAGGATCAGCACAGAATCAAATGTCACCCGCCCGTAAAAAGGTAAATTGTACTCTTCAAGCGATAAACTTGCTTATAAATATTTATTTCAATAAAGAGTTGATGTCAGGAAATAAAATCCTTATTATGATTTTATAGAGGGAATCAATGTTTCGTACTGATTTTTTTTTTTTTTTCTTTGGCGAAATCTCCATTGATTTTGATATTGATCAGCATTTTTATTATTATTAAAGTTTCTACATAAGACCCAAACTTTGATTCGAATGACGAACTGATTATGACATTAATAAATATAAATTTTAAATAAAATTTTATATTCATTTTTTAAAACTTATTAGCAATAAATCTCGGAGGAACAAGCGAGTATTAAGAGGCCTTAATCCAAATATATACACTAAATTTGTAATTTGTAAAGACTATATGCCGAATAGATAATAAAATAAATAATTAAAAATTATGAATAATTAATAAACTTGAATGGACAAGCGAATGAATATTCCAATCCAGTTTTAAAGAGGATCTATAGTATAACTAGCTTATGGCAAAAATAATGTAAAAAAGTGTCTATGCTAAATATAATAAAGCAAATGTATATTAAAGCTATCTTATGTAGTGGAGAATTTAATACCTCTGAACAAGATTGTACCTTTGTGTGTTTTTTCGAACTACGAGCTGGCACTCAGCCGCAATATTCTCTTACGACGCGGCATTTTGTACTTCCGGACCCAGTGCTGAAATTTTATTAAATGAAGTAAAGAAATTTGTCTACGTATGCAAAAGGCCTCATGGGCAATAAATGAACCTCCTGAGTAGATGGGCTCTTGCTCTCCAATAAAATTTTGTATATATTCAATATTAAGAATATTTATTATTTGATTTTTTAAATAATGAATTATGTTAAAACAAAATTAAAAGATGCTTTAGAATAGAAAAGGATTAAATTCAAAGAAAGTGGGCTGAACATTTTTAAAAAAAAGATTTATATTATCATAATAACTTTATATAATTATTAGCCACGAAACCTCTCTAAGGCGAAACCACAAAATGATTGAATGGCTTCTCTCCTCTTTCTAAACTCTTTGAAAAGAAACTTTATATTTTATTTTATCAAAAGAATCTGTGTGCGTTTCATATCCCCATATAAGTTTAGTATATACCATCAAACTAAAAATAAAATACATTTGAAGGAGAAAATAAAGAATATGCGTTTTTTAATGAAATGGTGTGGCCTATGCAAAGCAAAAAATTTTGTCAATCATTAACGTTAAAAATGATGGTTCAATAGGGGTAGTTAGATCTTTAAAATTTCCTAATTATATATCAAAATTATAAAAATTTGGCATAACGGCCGCACATCACACAACTTTTCCTTACCTAAGTAAGTGATGATGTACTGTCACACCAAATTTTTTGCGTCGGGCACCCTTGGTAGCCGGTTAATAATTTTATTTAGCTTTTATTTTTAGAGATTTTTCATTTGTGTGTATTAATCAATTATTAAAATTAAAAAAAAAAAAAAAAAAATAAACCCCAATTATTAATAAACATAGGAACTTTTTTTAGTCTTTTTGGCATTTGAGAGTATATGGACCTTAAACAAGTACAATAATATTATATACGATACTAGTTATCCAGGTATA
Organism: Anisolabis maritima; assembly: GCA_010014785.2. Taxonomy (NCBI): domain Eukaryota; kingdom Metazoa; phylum Arthropoda; class Insecta; order Dermaptera; family Anisolabididae; genus Anisolabis; species Anisolabis maritima. Next base: position 7,791 of record JAAAKE020006096.1, read on the forward strand.
TTTATTTATTCAATTGGTAATAAATTTTTTCATCGGCTGTCTGGGATCCGAACCCACATCCTTTAGCTATTAAGGCTATGAATATTGACAATGTTAATAGTTCTAACCTCTCAGCTAGATGGGGGAAAAAACATAAGAATTAAAAATATTTATACCTATTTTGTTATCTTGGCAACGTGTCTTCTTCCTCTCTTTTCTATGGAATACTTAAAATCCAAAATTGAGGACCCCACTCTAATTTGAGGTGGAAAAAGATAAATACATCTTAAAGATCATTCTATTTTTTTACATGTTCTACAAATTTAATCAATATTGTTAGAGTAGTTTAAGAGAAAAAAAAAAATCTTAAAAAAGTATATTAGTAAAGTATTAGTACTTTTTCTCCAATTTTTTGAAAAGCTTCAAGGTACAAGGTGACCAGGATTTCAGCTTCGTACTTTTTTTTCGTTTTTGAGAACAGACACACAGACAAACATTTGGCAAAACCCAGGCTACGGGGACCTCAAAACGTGTATTTCCGTTGATATTTCGACATCGATTTTTTTGCGATTGCACTAATTTCTAAATATTACGTTTACAGGGTTGAAAAAGTACAAATAAATAAATAATAAATTTTATTGCACTTTGTCACTTTAAAAAATCACCCCATTGATAAGGATTTATTTATTTTTTAGTTTATTAAATAGTCCATTTCGAATATTTTCGGCCATTCATTTTTATAACTTTACATATTGTCATATACATGAATGTATTATTGTAAAATTCCCCTCTCTCTCGTCAGAATTATGATTCAATATTTAACTCCCCTCCGCTTCTAAATTGCTTGTTAAATCCCTCCCATCCATTTCGCTAACAAAACCATATCCCTAATATTTTACTCTATATTTATTTAAATCTTCTGGTCAAGATTGAAATTTATTTTAATTCATGAATATTTTACATATTATTTATTAGTATATTGAGCTTTAAATGTAGTTGTGATTAAGACTTTTTATCTACTCTAGGATAAATAAACAGTTTCAATGCTTATAAGACAAATGGACAAAAATTTAGTAAATTTTTTTTCCTAATAACAAATTTATTATATGTAGCTTAGTTTCTTATTTTTCAAAAGATATATAATATAAACCAGGGGGAGTCTCAAAAGTCATTATATTATTAAGTCAACAAAATAATCTCATATTTTATTTAATCCAATAAATTTTATTTTATTCATATGATAAATTATTATAATAGTCTAAAAAATCGATTTTCAAATTTTTTCATAATATACGTAACATATTCTGAAAGCACCATTACAAAGAATGACCTTGTCTCACAGAATTCTTTAAATTTTTTTTTCTCTCTTAATTAATTTTAAAATTTTTTAATATTAAATTATTTATTATCGAAATATAAATGTCCCTTTAATCTTATTTGCATATAATAAATAATGGACTTAATAGTCCCTATAAATTTTTCCCTCTTCTTTAATAGCGTTCGATTATAAAAGGTTTTATTCGACGCAACTCAATCACATCGTATAAATAATATCACTGGATGCATAATCAATTTATTCACCTCGGATTAAAACAATAGCCCCGGGTAAATTGATCACGTAATTGTATATTTTGGCAACTTGCAACTGGTAACTGGTTAGTCCTACAAAATTACCATGCTCTCCCCAATACTAGGATTAAACGCAAATTCTCTATTTTCTTCGCTTTATCAACACACGATTCAAGTTCTATTCAAATTAATCCATACATTTTTTTATTGTCCATTTAATTTATTCATGATGCTGTCTTTTATTTATAATAGTACAATTTTATGAATTACGTAGAAATTAAATCTGAATCTCAATAATCTCACGTTCATATCCAATATATGTTTAAAATTTTCTAAAATTCCCTTAAAAAAGAATCCATCAATGCGAGGGAATTATTCTTAACGTCTTTTTCACAGGATGGCGTATCAAAACAACTTCTTGTCTGATGACCCAATTTATAATCAATTATTTATTGAGTCGGTTGTGATCTTTTATTAGACTTAATTTATTTTTCATGTCTTCATGCAAAGTGTTTCTCATCATTAGTATAAAATCTTTCCTTTTAATTATTCATTTCAGATAAACAAAAGAATCCGTTCATTTTATTTATAATAATTAGATTATAAGACAGGTCATTAGTTTTTTCCTCTTTTATAAAAAAAAAAGATAGATGTTTTTTAATTCATTAAATTCACAATCCTCAGTGATTTAGTAAAGTTTCGTCGCTAAAAGAGAGCTCTATAAAGTCAAAGGTTTATCTCTTGTCTTTGATACAATCGTGAAAATAAGAAAGAACGGCTTGTGTTATTGATTTCGGGTTTTTCGAAAGGCTATTGGGCAGTTCTTTTGGTCTTTCTAATCCACTGATAAAGGCCGATGGAAGAGTAGGGGGTGATAAACTAGAATCTTCTTCTTCAAGAATACCTCTTAAGGAAAAAAGTATAAATTAAATAGGCAACAAAATACAAATCTTATCCTTAACAAAAAAAAAAACTAAATCTTATATAATTTAAGTCTTTTTTCGCTAGCCTAGAAGAAATCCATAATACGATCCAGGGTTAGTTTTTTTTTTTTTTTTTTTTTAATTGACTGGTATAAGGGACAACTAATAAGCTAGAGTGAAAAGCTCGCAAAGGATTTAATTGTCCGTGGTGTCGTAATTTGCCAGTCTGCTGGGGGCTCAGCTTTCTATATGATTCTCTGGTGGTGGGGGTAGTGATTCGATTAGTTGCTTTTTGAGGCTCGAATGCGAATATTCTTATTAAGTTGAAGATAGGAAACGCTCTAAAAGAAGATTATCTAAGAAACAAACGAATCTCTCAAATCCCTTGATAGGTTATATCAGATTGAAATAGCTAACGTTATTATTATTATTATATTAAAACCAGAACAATTGCTGTTTCACAGACCGGATTTTCTCTTTCTCTCCTCTTTTTTATTTAACATATATGAAGTAATTAGATACTACAGATTTTTTTTTTTTTTTTGAATCAAACATCTATGAATAAATTGCATATGCAAAAAAAACAAAACGTTTGTCTCTTGAACAAAAATTAATTTTTTATGTTTAATTAAATTAAAGGAGAGAGAAAAAAAAAACAACAGTAAAATAAGCATATTCTCTAATTAATTGTTCCATTTATGATCTCATATTTAAATGAACATTTAATGAATACGTCGTTAAAATTTGAAAAATGGGACGAGAAGAAAATCGAGATTTCAAAAATAGTTTTTTTTTTTTTTTTTTTTTTTTTTTTTTTTTTTTTTTTTTTTTTTTT
>JAAAKE020006107.1:0-11095 GCA_010014785.2 Anisolabis maritima
TCTCCTTCTGATAATAAATAGAGAAACAAATAAATAAAATAGAAAATTTTAGGCGCAGGGGGGAAAAAGGCTCCGCAACATATATACGTTTACACGATTTTTAGAAATACGTTTCAAGTAAAGTACCGGTTGTCGGAAGTGAACCAAATTTTAATAGCGCTCTCTGATCTTGATATAATGTATCTATACCCATCTCGGTGAAATCATATTTGAGTTAGAAATTAGCTTCAGTTAAAATACCACTTCGGGTTGCGGGAAATACCCCAAAAGTAAATAGAGATCTACGATTTTACTGGAATGCACTTATGTAAAATTCGGTTGATCTATATATTAAAGCGTTCTCGAGTAATCGGGTTAACGAACATACACACACAGACATAATTTGAAAAATGGTTTCAGACTCTGGGCGGTCCAAAACGTCAAAAACAATCAAATTTCCGAAATCGAATTTTTGGTCGAAATACTATACTACGTATTAGAGAAAGTAAAAAAAGGTAAAAATTTAATGATAAAATTTATATGTACGTGCCGACATCGCGAGGGATTAATGCTAGGAGATAATATGAAAATAAAACCTACAAATCTGGTGTGACTGAACGCACAGCACACAACTTTCTTTTACCTAAGGTAAGGTAAGGAAAGCTGAGTGATGTGCTGTAATACCAGATTTTTTGCGTCGGGTCTCCTAGGAAGTCTTTCAGGATTTTATGTAACGTTTTATTTTTAGAGATAAATTTGAGAGATTTTATATTCATTCAATTATAAATATTTATATTTTGTTATCATGGCAATGAGTTATCCTATCTTTCTTTTGGGATTATTAAAATCATAAATTGACGCCCAACATTATTATGAGGAGGAAAATGATTAATACATCTTAAAGATTATCTAATTTATTATAATATGTACAGCCAATATAATCAATATCGATTGCGTAATTTAAGAGAAATTCATAAAAACTAAAAACGTACAAGAGTAAAGTGGGCCCCAAGAAAAATTTTTTTTTGGAGGGTCATATCCCTCCCTCCAAAAAAAAATTAAATATATTTTAAAGATCATCTAATAAATAATTGTTTTATGAATTTTAATCAAAATGGAGTGGTTGGAGTGAATTTTGAGAAAATCGAAAAAAGCTAAAAAATTACACCAGTAAAGTACTAGTACTCTTTAACAGATTTTATTGGAAAACTTCGAGGTGCATGCGATAAGGGTACCTAGTTGAAATATAAAATTTCAGCTTCGTACGTTTTTTTTGTTTTTAACTAATCTTGTTCATACACAGACACAGAGAGAGAGAGAGAGACCATTTTGCGAGATTTTTTTTTAGACACAAAAAGTGTATTGTTGAAATTTCGAAATCGTTTTTTTTTTATGATCACAATACTTTATTACTATATATTACATATATAAATAAGAGAGAGTAAAAAAGTGGAAATAGCGAATTTAAAGTTACATCATTCAAAACATTTAAAAGCCTCCTCTTTAACGATGGCACCCCTTGGTATCAACATTTAGTATCTTTCTTCAGAAATATGAAATGTTTACTTTCATAAAATCAAATAAAAAATTTTAATAATTTATAAATTTTCACGGAATAAAATTCATTCAAATTTGAACAATTATGTAAACAAACGCAAACGAAAGCCAGCCATTCATGTTATTTATTAATATAATTATTTACACATTTCTATTAATAAAACATGCCTTTATTAATTCATAAATGAATTAAAATTTGAATTTTAGACAGTAAAGGAGGGAGTATTTTCGATCTGGTTCGAAGAAAACAAGTAGATACGCTTTCATAATCTCATAAATTCGCAGGCGGCAGTTTATAGATTAATCTCCGAGTGTGTTAGTATATTTAAATCTGCATACATTTGGCAAAAAGACGTTCCCCTTTAACGGCGAATTGCTTTCTCTTTTAGTTGTAGGAGAAGCACCAGCAAAAAGGCAAAGTTTCTTTCTCCAAAAGGGAGAAGGGCTTCTTAAAGATGACTTCATTAGGGCCCTAGCCTAGCCCTCCGCCAGCCTGCTCCCGAATTGGAATCAACAAGTTGGTGCCTTCCCTGGCCAATTATCAGCTCATTAATATAGAGAAATTCAGATTTTAATTAGCCCTTAATTGGGAATAGATGTCCTAGGGTCATCAGAATAATCTTTTATTCACCTTTTGAAGCTTTTAATTGACATGTAAAACACCAAATAAAAGTTATTTATCCAAGCAAACTGATAAAGGAGTTTTGCATGCTTTAAAAGGAAATCAATAATGAATAGCCTTTTATCTTTAATCACATAAGAAAAAAATTTTTTTTAACGGTTCTATAAATCCAATGAATTAATAATATCGTGCACAATAAGCATATCCAAGATGAAAAAAAATTAATTATGATATTTTTATCCAAAATTAACATTTAGATACTTGATGGTCCTGACGGATCATAGCACCTTATTTATCACAATAGCAAATTATAATAGGGATAAATGAATATTTATTTGACTTTATTTTCAAATTTTTCTATTCTTTGTGAAATTTCAACTTTGTATTTGGTATCTTTAATATTAATAATAAATATTGTAAATTATATCTTATTTGCTACTATAGAAAATTCTTTATTTGAGTGAATGAAGAAGCTTAACACATTAATAAGCTTAAAATATAGCTTTACGTAAGTTTGTATGTATGTGTGTCGTTGAACTGTTGAAATGAACAAAATGTGTCATCTCTTTGAATTATAATTAATTAACTCAAAATTAAAATGGCATTCAAATAATTTATATCAACTAATAACACTGTATAAAATTTGATAGAAAGGTTAATAAATTTCAAAGATAATCTAATAACTAATTGATATATGAATTTTAATTAAAATCGTTAGAGTGAATTTTGAGAAAATTGAAAAAATTTTATTAGTAGAGTACTAGTACTCTTTGGCCAATTTTATTCAAAAACTTCGAGAAATCTTGTTCACAGACAGACCTTTTTGCAAGACCCATTTTTTTAGATTCAACGTGTATTTTCGTTGAAATCTCGACATCGAATTTATTTGCGATCACAATATTTTATTACTATATATTTATATTTATATATTGATATGAAAAAGTAAAAATAGCGCGAATGGCCTTAGTTGCTGAAGCACTTTATGATTTATAATAATAATAATAATCAAGTAAAAGGTGGACATTATGGAGTAATTATGTATTAAATAAAATGTGAACATTTTTTTATTTATTTGGGAATAAGAAGTGGCTTATCAAAATGTTGAATCTTAATTATCCGATACATTACTATAATATTACTTTCTTTTTTAATTTTTTTTTTTTAAGAAGAAAGGGGAGCTTATCTAGTATATCAATTATATATGAATAATATAGTTTATGAATTCCGATCTGCTAGTTAAAATTCAAAGAAAAAAGTGAGAAAATTGAAATTTTGTTGTAAAATATTATGTTAAGAAAAAATTAAAGCTAGCGAACCAGGTTTTGATTCCTATATCGTAAAATAAAGAAGGACGTGTCTGTAGTCAGTTGCCAAAGAAATATAGACCACTCATTATACTTCCAGGTTTCAATACTCATTGATCTAAAATAAAACCTTACTATACCATTAAGTTCGTCGAAGAAGAGTAACAAGAAGTGATCAGATTTTGCGCAACATATCTTTTATTTTACGATAGAGGAATTAAAAAACTTCCGATCTGGTAGTTAAAATTTATAGAAAAAAGTGAGAAAATTGAAAATTAAGATTGGTTTAAATTTAAATTTAAATTTATCACAGTCAGATGTCAAAATTTCAAATTCGTTAGTCATTTTAGCAGAAAAAAAAAATTTAATAAATATCAGAAAAAAAAAAATCGTTTTGATAGCATATTTATTCCTGATAATTGAAACATGTTATTAAAGTTGATCATTTTATGAGATCTCTCTCTTTCTCTCTCTTCAAAATTGAACATAAAAAAGTAGGTTGTTGAGCAATGGCTTAAACGATTCCAACCATATAAAATCTATGGACAGGACATAAATGAAAAAAAAAAAAAAAAACTCTCAATCTCTCTTTATTTGAAAGATAAAAACTTCGTAAAAAGTTTGTGAGGTAAGAAAAAAAAAAAAAGAAGTTTATTGAAAGTAATAAGAAATAAATAAAATTATAATTAAACAATATATTTCGTTATATAGAGTGGCGTATCTTAGTTTTACTGCTTTAATAAAAATTTAAAAAGCTTTCAATAATTGTTTGAAATGGCCTTTAAAGTCTTAAAATCTTAATAAGACATGTTAAAAACATTTTAATTTTCTTACTTAAGTGTTAATTAAGTGCGTATTCTTCTTAAATCCTTTTTTTAATACTAAATCAAATCATATTTATTATTTTTTATATTAAACACAACAATAGAAACATTTTTTAGTCACTATTGTTGTGAACATATAAATTAATAATTAATTTTCTTGCTACTTCACTTTAACTTATATAATTAGTTTAAGGATTCGCAAAAATAAAATCAGCTTTAGGTGTTTCTTAATACGATCATATGGATGAATTCTCTTCATCTGTTCAAACCATTTTATTATCTCATCAGACACAGGTCCTCTAGAAAATCATATTTTATCGGTAACGATGGCTTAACGTCAAGTTAGTCAATAAAATGAAGTGAGTGGCATGAGAGAAAAAGTGTTTCATTTTTTCGAATTCTTAACTATATACCCAGTGTTATCTCAACTATTATCATATATGAAATTGTTTTACACTTAAGGCAGCTTTAATTATAACGATTATTCCATTCACCTGAATATTTGAAAAATTAAAAAAGTTAAAAAACATTTTTTTTGGGTTAAAGATTATTTTCCATGTCCAATGTAAAAAGGAAAAAGATTTGAATTAAAATCAAATCTAATAAACTGTCAAAAAAAATTTTTTTATTTTGTTCTGACATAACATCTCTTATTCATTTCATATATAGGCCTATATATATACATGTAAGCAACAATAATAAGTTAAAAATTCTTTTATTTATATTAAATTTTAGTCTCTAATGAATAAGAGAACTTTTATAAACTCTTTATTTATTCCTTATTATACCCTAATTTATTGTTAAAAATACAATATCATTAATTAGTTCGTTTATGTCTGCTGGAAGGTAGGCAACACAACCAACACACCGTTGTATTTTTTTTTTTATTAATTGCTTCAGAGCTCATCTAGAGAAGTTGTTAAATCTCACTGGCAATTAATAACAGAGCATGCGTCGTCTGCACTAGGGAGGCTCTGATCTCAATAATCGAAATATCCATTAGTGAGTAGGGTCATTTTGGTTCCTTACCTTCCAACAACCAAACACAAACTAATTTATGAATTCCATGCTATTTTTATTTTACTCCGAATAAACGCGAAAGAATAATTATTATAATTTTACAAAAAATTTTGGCTATTATAGAGACTCAAAATTTAACAATTTTTTAGCTAACAAAATGAAAATGACTTTTTAAATCTCTCTCTTTTAAAGTTTCTTATTTTTTTTTTAGTTGAGACATTTTATATTTTAGATTTTATCATATATTCTAGTTCCCCAAAAATTTTCATGTCCTCGCCCTAAAGGAGAAAGAATATCTAAAAATTTTTTGCTCATATAGATAAATAGTACCTAGAGTCCGAGTGTCGCTCGGGGGGGGGGTTAATGAACAATGATTGAGAACTTTCAAAGTTACGACCTTTGCAATTAGACATCAGACCTAAAGATAGGGCCATTCGTCAAAAATAGGCGGTACTAAACAGAAAAATCTTAAAAATATTTTCCCAAAGATGAGAACTAGCGCAATTGATTTCCCACATCCGAAATAGTAAATAAACCAAATTTCATCCAAATTGGTTCAGCGGTTGAATGATTTTTCCCAAAGATATGACCTAGCGCAATTGATTGCTTACACTCAAATTAATAAATATACCAAGTTTCATTAAAAGAAGAAGCTGAAGATTTTATCTTAATGGGTAGAACGGTTAAATGAATTTTCCCAGAGGCGAAACCTAGTGCAATCAATTCCTCGCATCCGATTTAGTAAATATGCCAAATTTCATCAAAATCGATTAAGCCATTTTCGAGAAAAAATTTACATACTTACATATATAGGTATATATAAGATATAGATAGATATACAGTATATATATATACAAGATTAACTCGTTTAATAATAATAGATAACCGCTTCGAAATTTTATCTGACCTTTTCTCTATGACGGCTCCTAGGCGCCCTTTATTGATTGTACTCTCTCCCTCACCGCTTGTGAAACACTATATTAAATTCCATAAGAGCAAAAGACTAATTATTTTTCACTTTTTGAGAAGTTTTAATTATATTTTCTAATCCTGCACATTGAAAATGCTCTCTAGCCAGACACTTTATGATAGCTTAAACATTAGTAATTTTTTAAATTAATAAATTAGAAATTAACAATAAGAAAAAATAAATTTTATACTCATAATTACATGCATTCACCAAAGCCAAGTATGTAGTAGTGTTATTATTCTTCGAGAGCTCTATTCACAGAGAGAGTCACACTTTAAATGAAACCTCGGATTTTTAATATGTTACATATGATCTTGTATTGTAATATATTACACCATCATTAGGTTGTGGTACAAAACAGTGGTATAAACAGAGAAAGTACCAAGAGGGTTTCTCCCTAACTCAAATTTAATACAATAAAATAAATTATTATTCTTAAAAACATCATGTCTTTGAATTTACAGCATTTTGTTTAATTTATCGATAAAAAGAACATCTCATATAAATTCCTTTTATTTAGCTAGAAGCTACAATCGATAGCTTTACCTATTTCTCGACAGAGGATCAACCAGGGTTGGATTATCCTCTTATTTGTGCTCTGAGGCAAGCTTGAGTGCCCTTTGCAGATGAACATGGCTCGTATTTATATGACGTTAAAAATCGAAAAATATGTATGACTCTCTTATGATAATAAAAAATCTAATATATCAATATGTATAACAATAAAATATGAAATTTTATATGTATTCGGTTTGAAATGCTTAGAAAAAATTTTGAACTACATATTCATTTTTATTGAGTCAAAAATAAAAAATCTTGTATGACCAAACACCCAAAACACAACTTTCTCTTACTTAAAGGAAAGCTGAGTGATGTGCTGTCACGCCAGATTTTTTGCGTCGGGTCCCCTAGGTAACCGTTTAATGTCAATTTAATACCAATTTAATCGATGTCGTTAGAGAAGCTTGAGAAACAGAGCGATTACTCCCGCCATTTACCCGAACAACAGGAAAAGACTATAATAAAGTGAGCTCCAATTTTTTTTTTTTTTTGGGCGAGGGATAAGGGGTAATATATTTCAAAGATCATCTGATAAATAATCGATATATGAATTTTAAACAAAATCATTAAAGCGAATTTTGAGAAAATCGAACTAAAAAAAAAAAAAAAAAAAGTATCAGTGAAGTTGGCCCCTAGATACTTTTGGGGCGGATAAGGGTTAATATATTTCAAAGATCATTTAATAAATAATTGATAAATGAATTTTAATAAAAATCGTTCGAGAAAATCGAAAAAACTAAAAAAGTACATCAGTAAAGTACTAGTAGTCTTTGGTCGATTTTATTGCAAAGCTTCGAGGTGCATGCGACGAGAGTACCTAAATTAAATATAAAATTTCAGCCTCGTATGTTTATTCATTCTTGTTCACAGTCAGACACAGACAGACAGACCATTCTGCGAGACCCATTTTTTTTTTTTTAGAATCAGGGGATCTTAAAAAACCTGTATTTCAGTTAAAATCTTTTGCAATCGCAATACTTCTCATATATAGGTCAGAGAAAATAAGAAAAAGTCATATGCCCTGAGGCAGTTGCTACTATTAATCTGCTATGGTTCTGGGAACTGATAATTATTATATAGGATATTTCATATAGAGACCATATTAATGATATTTACAAGTATTTTTTCTTCATCTAATTTTGAAAATTAAATATTAATTTTTTCTATTAATCCGTATTCTTTAATTTAGAATTTTATCTCACCTTTGTTATTTTAATTATTAGTTTATTTAACTTATAGCGATTATGAAAAAACTTTATAATGACAAGCTGTAGAGGAAGGTCGGGTGATATCGAACACCTTAGTTTTTATTAAGATTTTTTATAAAGGTTAGGTTAGATGGTATCAATCGTTAAATACAAAATATTAAACCCAATTCAACTTTGTACGTTACCACCCAAAAGACATGCAATATACCTACTAAATAAATAGTAATTTTTATTCGGCTTTAACGTAACGAATACATAACAACATCTATGTTAGTAATAATAGAAACTAAATACTCCAATATTGTAAAGTTATCATCGTATAAAAATCAAAAGGTGCGTCACACTAAACAAACTGCTTGGAGTACACATATAATATGGCTCAGCTTATTTGTTTTGCTAAATAATACTTCCCGTAAATTGCACTTTTCCGATACCTTTTCCCCTTTATCAGCGATTCTCAACCTGTGAGGCCCGCCCCTAGGGAGACGCAAAATAACAAAAAGAGGGAGGGAGAGGCGAAATCTTCAAAAAAAAAAAAAAAAAGATAAAAAAGTCGAAACAATAATTTTTGAAACCAAAACTATTATACAAAAAATTAAATATTTTTTCTTATAATTACTTTGCTAAATAATAACTCTCTATGTTTGAAATCATAAAATTTGATCTTATCTATTGCTTCATAACCTAGGGTGAAAAATGTTCATAGGGAACGCAAGATGGGAACAAAAAATCAACAAGGGCCCGAGTAGCGAGATTCCGTAATACGGAGACGGAAATAATCCTAAAAAATATTCATATAAAATTATAGAAGGAATAGCGAGATGAATAAAATTTTTCTAGAGCAAAAAAAAGGTCAAAATTATTTATATTTCCTCCTTTACCTTAATGGGGAGGAGAGAGAGGGGTTGGGTCGATACAAATCAACAAAAAATAAAAAAAAAAAGGAAGCGCGAATAAAAAAATGATGAGAAACACTGCACTATATGATTAACAGTGAAAGATGTGTGGCAGTCAGGTGTTTTATAAAAAGATAGCTTAAAGCTGGATTAAACGTGCAAAAATTTACTGAAGCAAAGAGATCGGAAAGATGGACCTGCATCGCTCTTTGCATGTAGCTGGAAAGAAGGCTTCTAAATTTTTAGGAGTTGTCTGTATTACTTGAAATAAATTCCGGTATTCTTGAACAAGTAGGCATGTGAGAACCGAACTTTACTTTTTTCCGATTTCGATTATATATAGATGTTTCGGTTTCTTCTTTCAACCTTCGGCTAAAAATTCAACATTAAATAAAGACAGGATAGAAAACCAATTTTTTTTTTTGTTTTTATCACCCGTCCACCTCCACTGTATAGAGAGGTATTATATTTAAATATATATAATTAAAAATTCTAATTGATATTTCAATTATTATATATTTTTTTTATTCACTTAAATTTTCTTATTATAGACAAGGATTTTCTCTTTTAATCGAATTGTCTCCTCTCTATTTATTTCACCTAAACTCGATTTTATTATTTGCCTTAGTCAACTTCTCATAAATGCAAACCGACGACAATCGTGATGTCTTTTACACTTTTACTTATTTTAATTTAAATAAAGGAAACGAACTCCTTTTTTTTTCTCTCTGAACACGTCGTAAAAAGGAACAAAAGATCAGTGAATCATTATAGCTTTCCTTATGCATTGGTGTGGTTAGCCTTCTCTAATAGAGGATATTTGCAAATAATAGAAATAGCATTGATTGCAAAATATGTACTGGAGTATATATTAGATCATGGTGATGAAAAAATTTTCCTTTAAATAATCTATCTTAAATATTTTAAGGCTTAAAAAAGACTAGGTATCTAATGCTCTTAAAAGTCAAAAGACATTACATTTTCAAAATTTCAAAATATATATGCATTTCTTACTAAACAATTTGATATTTGAGTCGAAGCATCTCTGATGTCTGGTAGATAAATTTACAATTCAAGTAGCTATAACAATTATTTCCTATATCTTAAAAGTGACCAATCATAAATGACAAATTCCAATGTCGATATATTATATTTTGAGGAGAAAATCTCACGTTCAGACACAACGGTGTATATAACGTTTGTGAGAGTTGGTTGCTATATATACACACATGGGCACAACAAATCGCATTATCGTCCTTTCTATTTCTATTGTGGAAGAATTGTCTCAAAAATAAATTAATTAAAAAAAACTTTCTCTAGTTTGTTGGACTATAAATTTCTTATCCATCAAAATATTATTATATAGTAGTAGTTCCCTAAATAGGGTAAGGGAATAATAGTCTAGGGCAAGCAAAATAAAAAAAAAATGGAAGAACAAACACATTCTTATAATATTCATATTTTTTATCTAATTTGGTGAAATGAGCTACAAAAGGGTAAGAAATTCAAAAAATGTTGGGAACAGTATTACGAAGACAATTGGGGGGGACAAAGCAGCTAAGCTTAAAACAATCTTAAATTCACACCCACCTTCAGGCAAAAAAATTTAATTAGTTCTATGATGTCTCTTCCTAAAGAAGGAAACGAGAACCCACTCCAAAGAAAGTGTCAGTGTCTGACTGAACAGAGATTATTATATTTTAATCAATTTGAAAAAAATATTAATTTTTGAGCTAAGCTGTATTCCACAAATCTATAGGTTTTATGGATTTTTTTTTAAATTAAACAGAAAAAGTTTGCGTATTAATCGGAAGGCGAATGCATCAATCAAGAGGTCCAGGGGTTTGAAAGGTTATGCAAAGGGCAATAACGAACGAATCCCATCCCTTTTTTCTCTTTTAATTTATCTCTATATATAAATTAATATTAATAGTAATCCTCAGTAAAAAATTTAATAAATTGTTTAATACCCCTAACAAGAAGAGTTTCGGGTTATTTTATTATTTTAAACAACGATAAACTTTAGCTATAAACACTATTTTCATGGCTATTATAAGACACGATTTATTTTATATTATAGTGATTTTTTTACAAATGGGATCAATAAAGAATACTCAATTCACGTAGAAATTTTATGAAATCTTAATTATGTTT
>JAAAKE020006118.1:0-29061 GCA_010014785.2 Anisolabis maritima
CATAGTTTGAAACTTATTTCAAATAAATCTCTATAAGTATTATAATTAATTAGAATAATTTTAATAAAGAAATTGACTTTTTCCTCAAGCTCTCTGTCACTGTTGGTATATAAATAGATAAATCAATGAAATCAGTAAAATATTAATTGGATAGAGATAAGAGAAGAAAATTTATAATTGACAAGAGATATGAAAAAAAGGCACTTTTATTTATTTTGACAATAATTAGAAAATGAAAAAATAATTAGATAAGAGTTCTAAAAAAAAAATTATTTAAAAAAGTGGAGATGAGGTATCCAACAAAAAATACAACGTTCCGAATCAAACAACACTCATCAACAGGATATAAAAATGACTATTAAATATCCATAATAATGTTAAAATAATCACTGAGTGGGAAGAAAAATATTAATACATTTGAAGTAAATGGAGAAGAGTCAGTCAAAAAAGAATAAATAAATAAAAAATTATTTTGTAGCCAAAGTTTCGAGCGCTAGTCGCACTCTTTCTCAGGTCAGGCAAAATGTTAAACCAAGTTTGCCGATGTTTTACTAGAAATCTCTCTTAACATGCTAAAAGAATCGATGACAATTTATAAAACATTTGCAATTTTCATTTGACATTTTCTCTGTCCTTAGGAAGAGCACGTCTAGCTTGAAACATTGAAGGCAAAATATTTTTACTTTTTCTTACCTATATAAGAAATATATATAGTGAGAAAGTATTGCAATCGCAAAAAGAATAGATGTCGAGATTACAACGTTTTGAAGTCCCCTGAATGGGTCTCGCAAAATGATGTGTCTGTGAATAAAATTTTTCAAAAACGAAAAAACATTCGAGCCTGAGATTTTATATCTAAGGTAGGTACCCTCGTCTCACTCACCTCGAAGCTTTTGAGCAAAATCGAGTAACGGGTACTAGAATACTACTCTACTTTTTTAGGTTTTTTCGATTTTCTCAAAATTCGCTCAAACGATTTTGATTAAAATTCATATATCAATTATTTATTAGATGCTCTTTGAAATGTATTAACTCTTTTACCCGACCCCACAAAAAAAAAAAATCGTTTGAGGCCTATTTTACCGATGTAGCCTTTGTTGGGATAAATGGAGGGAGTAACCGCTCCATTTCTTAAACTACTCTAACTAAATTGATATTAAATTGGCACTAAACGGCTACTTAGGGGACTAAACGCAAAGAAGTCTAGTGTGGCAACACACACACCTTTCCTTTAGGTAAGAGAAAGTTGTGACATGTGCGTTTAGTCACACCAGATGAGCGAATCGTTTTAAGAAGCAATGCGAGAACTGAACGTGGGCGACCAGTGCCAATTAGCGGCATATGATTGAAACTCCCTCGTAGTAAGAGCCAACATTTGGGCCGAATGCTAGCACTTAGTATGAAAAATAGGAATAAAAGTACTCTAGTATTAAGACGTACTGTATATCCTTGTTGTCTGAATCCTCCAAAGATCTTCAGCCATGAAAAACGACATGTAATTAATACATTTGTATTTACTGTAGGCGTGGGCTGTTTTTAATATTTAGAATATGGAGAAACGGCTTTCTGTCATTTATTAGACTTTATACAAATGTACTTGTCTCGGCTACGATTATGTTCGTATGAGAAAATTATAGACATCTGATATAGTGCATTTTATCAGCCTACGAGTTCGAATCGCTGATCACTAACTAGTATCCTCTTATTGGCTTATCACATTCACTCCTCTTCGAATTTCTCTACAAGCATTGGTCTTTAATCTGAAATTTGTGAAAAATTTATTGATCCAATGCTAATTTTTTTTTTTTCTTTTGGATTATTATTTCGTTCTTAAGTAGAGAGATGAATATTTTAAATGACTTTTTACTTTCATTTCTAAATGAAAATAAAAATATTACTATATAAATAGGTATAAAATAAAATGTTTGTGAATATTAAAATGGAATAATAACATAAGCTGGTTTATATAAAATATAATAAAATTTCGACTCATGGTAATTGCAGTTGATGTTATCGTGTCAAAATCGCTATCCATTATCGTAACTGGAAATCTCTCTCGGTATCAAGTTACCGAGATGAGATGACCATTATCCGCCTGGGCTCGGGGAATTCATCATCATGGGATTGTTTGTCCGGGATAACGCGGTTTGTTTCACATCGAATGACGAATGTCCGGGACAGAAAACGGGAAAAAAAAAAATCTCTAAGGAACGATTGTGGTCGCCGATTTCCCTTGAGATTGGAAGCAGCTCAAGAGAAATATACAAACGGGAAAGAGGGTTTAGGTAAACCAAAAACGGCTCATTTGTCTTGCAAACGAGCGGATGTCGCCCCAAAAATGTAATATATATATAGATATATATACCCCACTGGGTGCAAGAGAGAAAAAACAAACGATATTCTTTTAGAAATTTATGACCAGACACTTGAGAGATTTCATATAGCCTACGACAAACTGGTGTTTATTTATATTTCAAATTTTACAACAAAGAAAAAAATTATCTAATGTTGATGAAATGAAAGCAGAAAAATTGAATTTGTAAAATTTTGCAACTAAAATTCCTTCTAAGACCAGCGATAAAGGTTTAGTATTATATTATTATATAAAAGTTAGTACAAAGAATTAGACGACACACCCCGGCATTTTTCAAGTACTCTATAACTAAGAATGGGTGGGGCATTCATTCATTTAAATATAATGAAAAGATAAAAAAATTAAGGTTTTACACTTTTCTTATTCTAAACAGTGAAAGGCGATATTTATTTATTTATTTATATCGATGAAGCAGGTTGAAATAACATGATTAAATGATCAATGCAAAGTAATAATCTTTCTTAACCTCATTCATCATCATTTGGAATATTGAATATATTGTTTATTTAACAATAGAAAATTTTAAATTATGTGTGATTTTTTTTTACACAGAATAATTATAAATGATAATTTTTAATGGCAGGAAATAAATTTAATTTTAAAAACAGGTGTATTGAAAAGATTTTTAAAGCGTTATTGATTGGGCATGCTTCTGAGTTGATTAACACCAATGAAAGAACAAAAAAAAATGTATTTAAAAAATAATTAAAAAAAAAATAAAAGCCAACTTGAAAATACATGGATTAAGGTTGAGAGTAGGACCGTAGCCAAGGGGGATATACGGCCCCCGAAATCTCAAAAAAAAAAAAAAACAATTTACTGTTAGAAATTATCAAAAATGTTATTTTATATTCTTTAGAATTTATTTTAAACTGGAGCTATATTATGATAAATTTGAAATTACTAATTTTTAACTTTCTCTTACCTCTACATATAATATATAATACTATTGCAAGAAAATCGAGATTTCAACGGAAATATACGTTTTGAGGTCCCTTAAAAGTCTAAAAAAAAATGCATCTCGTTTTTTATTATTATTCGATAACATATAAAAAATTTTCAAAATTAATGGCGCCATAGTTTAAAGATCTTTATTCATATTGATATAATGTTATTGTTTATAAACCCTCCCCCTCCTCTCCCTTGGATACCAATTGATATAAATATATATATGCCTGGATTACATGTATCATATTTAAAATCAATGTGTACCGTTCTTTTCAAGTCTATACGGCCTTAGATGGCGAAGAGACTTAAAAAAAACCTCCCTCCGAAAAAATACTCAGACTTTGGATGACTAGCTCATCCTTAGTTCACCTCAAAACCGCCGCGGCCTAATTGATTCGGTAAGCCTAAAGAAATGTTATGCAAATATTGTAAAATGGGATCAGGAAGAAGTTCCAATGCAGAAAAAATTCTCTCTAAAGATACAACATTAACCAGAATTAAGTATCTAAATAATATTAACATGTGTTAGAAAAAAGAAATAAAATAATGATGGATTATAAGGCCAGAGATCGGCTGGCGACTTTGTATCAAAGAGTGTATAAATTAATTCGCTTTAGCTGGAATGTGGGCAACCCAATGACCAACTCACTAATTTTTTGATTAAGTGGTCAAGAACTCCTTTAGAATGGAGCATGCATGTTCAGCTAACATTAATGTGTGCATAGATAATTTAGAGGGGCCAATTAATAGAAAAATCCATTAATGAGTTGGGCATTTGGGTTGCCTACCTTCCAGCAAATTAACAAACGAATCGAGTTTATACACTATTTGGAACAAATAAACTAAAGAAAACGGAGTTATCCTGCAACTTCAGTTAATGCAAGTCTCAGTTAGCGCGGTAAAATAATTTTTCTCTAAGAAAAGTTCTTTTTTTTATTCTAAATTTTTTGTTGTTTAGTATGTTTCTTCTCCTGAATTCCCCCCTCCCCCCCCCCCCCTCTCCGACGCACCAATGTTCCAATGAAATGAATTAAAAATCTAATTGGGACGAAATATCATTTGGTGAATATAGTGATGTGAGACGGATCTATTCATAATAGGACAACATTAATAGGATAATTAACGGAAGATTAAGACTAGTTCATAGGAGTAAGAACTATTGTAAAGAAGATGAAAATAAAATTCTTTAAGAGAACAATTTCTATATATTTTATGTTTGTAATATTTTTTTTTTAATTTAATAAACTTGTTGTCTCGTTACTCTTTTAAACAAATATCTTCCATTCAATTGGTTTTTAAAATTATTAAAACATATAATTGCCTATGAAAAGATACACCAAAATGACCTATAATTCACATAATGTGAATGCTTTATGGGACAAAAAGAAGAGAGAAAATCGATCGATATCTCAAATCGCATCCCAGTAGTTTAAATCGACGCCGGACGTAATTAAAATCGATAATTTATCGATCTTTCGAGTTTTCTCAGGGTGTGCGGGGAGAGAGAGAGGGGAGGGACGTTGGGTTCAACAGTGCTAACAAGACAGACTCTAAATCATAGCCCCAATCATTTATCTTTTAGAATAGTTTGAACAGTTTAAAACAGGGTTGCACAACTTGTAAATGGCCATTAGGTTCAACTTGTTTATATTCCTTAAATTTTATTACCTTTGAGGCCATATAGAAAAAATAAAAGTGTTCAATATTTCTAAAGGAATAAAACTCGCTTATAAATAATAAGTTATTCAATAAATTATAATTATAAAACCTAAACGAACCATCAAACTGTCAGTTATGAGGGAAAACTTAATATCGATTAAGGAAAGTGATTTTTACAACCTCTTTTTAGTATGTTTGTATTATTGTATTATTGTTATTAATATGTGTAGTCGAAAATTTTTATCTTTTAAATAAGCATTGGGAATGAGAGGTTTAAAGGTGGAGTAAGAATGAGATTGTTAAAATATTTTTATGATTATATTTAAATTTAAATTGAGTTGTTTTTAGGGGTTAAGAATCTGATTGGAATTTCAGATCAGGCTTTTGAGTTTGTATTTATTTCTTTTAAATGATACCATTGTCAAAGATCAAACTGTATATTAATTTTCGTCCTTATTTTATTCCAATGATTAGAGTTCAGCTGTGAAAATATAAATGACCGAAAGGAGAAATAAGTCGACTCATCGCTCATCGGAGGGGAAAATAGCATAGAAGATAAGTCAAACTGAGTTCGGCTAACTCATGGATGCCGTCTATGCACATTATATAAGATACATTATATAGGATCTGTCTATTCAACTTTTGAAAAAATATAATGTTGAGTTGTTCGGAATTGAACTAGATCAGAAGAACGATGAACTAAAAAAAAAAAGAATGATCATTCCAAGGCAATTTCGTTAATTTTTTCACAATGTTCACTCCAGAAGCTGATAAATATAAATATTTTTGAGTAAAATTTTATTCCTTGTTTAAACTTAATCTAATTTGTACGGAAAATTTTTAACAAGAGTGTGAAAAAGTTTTGTGAAGAAAAAAATTCAATCGGCAAGAAAATAAAATCAAAAAAGAATATCTGGGCAAATTATTACTCAAAGAAGAGTTTTGAAATGAAAAATAATATGTAAAATAAATGTCCCTCTATATAAAAATCTGATGTGACTAAGAGTTTATCACACTACTTTCTTTTATCTATTTAAGAGATGTAATGTGCTGTCACGCCAGATTTTTTGGGTTGAAATATTTTTTCTTTATAATATTATAATATATCAGCACAGAAGAGAAAAATGGTCCTACCAACATGTTTTCTATCGATATTTAGCGATGGGATAGGTGGCTGTCTACAGATTAGAAATATTTAAAAGGGGAGGAAGTCAGCTAGTAGGATAGCTTTTATGGTAATAAAATTCCCAGTATTAAGATAGAGACTAATTTCCTCTCCTTGCACTTATTTCTAAAAATAAATGGTTAAAGGTCGAAGCTAAATTTAATATCTTCTAACTATATTTGTAAATTTTATAATGTAGATCTCTAAACTTTTTTGTCCTCAGTCCTTTGTCCTTTGATTGGAAAAACCGAAATAGGGTTAGCCAAATTAGTTCATTTGTTTTGAATAATTTTTGCCCATTACAAGAAGTGATTTGTTCAGATAAATTTGCCCAATATTTTGATAAGAATATTTGATTCTCTGTTCATAGAGATACTAAAGCTATTTGAGTATAATCGCCGATCTTATTTTATCCGGATCCGCGGCTTGTAGTTTGAGGATTCCTGTTCTAAGTGACTGAATAGCCTAAAAATACTAAAATAAATAATATACATTAAATACATTTAATTATAAACAAATTTCTTTAAGGGCTAAATAGTATAAATTAGTAGTAAAATCTAACGAATTTTTTTATTTTTTTGATAATTCAATTATTTTTTATTGATATTTATTGGGTTTTTGTCTTATCATAAATATCATGTAATATTTATTTAATTTGTGAAAAATGTATTCAAATATTAGATTTAAATTTTATATCTTTAATCAGTTCAGTTCAGTTTTATTTTTCTACAATTAATTTTTAATTCATGCAAAGGATGTCATTAAAGATAGGCTTGTTGCCATATATGGATGGCAAACAGGTCAATCTGGCTTCTAGTAATCTAACAAATTATATATCTATATATGAATCAGTAAATGGCCTGAAAATCGACTCTTCTCAACCAAACACCATCATGATTTAAATTTAAATGAAAATTTTAATTAAACCTATTTTATTTATTGAGAATCAATAGGAAAAGAAAAATTAATGATTTCAATCTATAATTCGTTTAAAAATGTATTTTAAAAAAGTGAGTTTTAGTCGGGCTGTTTTCGGAATTCAAGAAATCTTGTTCCCTCCCTAAAACTGTGAGAGGCAAAAGTTACTCCCTCCCCACCACTTCAATTGCCACAATTACTTTTCCAGCTTTTTATTCATTTATAGAGAGGGAGAAGGCTACGCCTCTAGGACTTTCGCTGCCTCTCTTCACCACGCTGTTTCGAAAGCAACTGGACTTTACTAATAATAGTTAATATCAGTATCTCTTAACTCTTTTATTGTATCTATACTATATTTATTGTTCTTTGGTCGATAAGAAAATCAGTAAGTTGAAGAAGGAGTGTATAATCCAACCATATCAACCATAAACACTATTTGAAGTATAGAATGGAAAATTTTCTTTCGCCAATTAAATATTAGCAAGAATTTAAATTCTTAAAAACATAAGTTTTATAAATAGTGACGAAGTTAGGAGAATTTAGTTCAGATATTTCTCAGCATAGAAAAAAAAATTGCAAAAGAATAAAAGGCTAAAAAAAAAATAAAAATAAATAAATATATAGAAAATCTAAATTTTGAAAAAGAAAAAATGTGTGTTCCAATTTTGATAAACAGAAGAAATAATTAGAAAAAAATTTTAATTAAAAAAAAATCGTAAAATAAAATAGGAAGTCGAAAATAAGACCTCATTATATTAATATAATAATCAGGAATCCAAAAATTTTAAACAGTAAATAAAAATGTAAGATTGAAAGAATGACCCATAAAACTACGAAAAAATTTTTTTAGTCTCTACGGCATCAAAAGCCATTTAGTCTTTAAATAATCACAATTAGATTATATATGATCTTTTTTAAAGTCTTTTTCGGCATCTGAGGCCATTTAGACTCCGTCCTTATTTATTTAAATTAATTGGAAGCCAACATAATTTGAATAAATTTTTGTCGCTCAGGATATATTGTTATCCAATTGATAAATACATTTTTATCGGACTGCCTGGGATCTGAACCCACACCTCTTGACTTTTAAGATTATCAATATTGACAATGTTAATATCTTTAACCTCTCGGTCGCCTTGGCTCTTGGTACATGTGCTTAACGTACCAAAGGTCAAGGGTTCGCTTCCCGTCCTGAGTGACAAAAATTTATATTTTCTATTGGCTACTAATTAGTATAAATAAATAAAGACGGAGTCTAAAAGGCCTAAAAAAAAAAAAAAAACACTCAGCCATGAGGAGAGGGAGGAGGGGGGGGGCGATTAATTATTAAAATAAATAATTAAATAGCCCCCAGGGTCAGGGCTAGATCTCGGCGGCCTTGAACACAATATCGACCTTATGTGATATATCCAGTTTTCCCGGCTAATAGACCAAATTAATTAATAGTCAATTTAAATATATTTTAGAAAGTGAATCAATGACCCTTAGATCATGAAGTACGAGGTCTACCTCTCCCCTAAGGAATCCTGTATTTTTTCTGAATAAAAAATGATTCATTAACACTAAAGAGGAAATGGATTCCGTTTAATAAATCTATTTTTATTCTCTTTATTATTAATTCTCTCATTAATAATAAATCAAAATGTAATTTTGCATTAATACTACAATCTATTTTTCAACAAACCCATTAGATTGGAATCCAAGTGGTTATTAACAAAACACACTGCAGAAGGTACTTTAAATTTGAATTACAGCCCATAAAGGGATAATATTCCAAAGCATTTATCATTTTGGCCGGGATTTCGTAACTTGTCCCTTTTAGCCCTCTAAATCCTCTCTCTCTCTTTCTCTCTCATAATTTAATTTCAATTAATGCATGAAATTACTCGTTATAATTATTTAACTCTTTGATTTTAATCACCGGAAAGAGGAAGTTATAAAGAAATGTTTTGGGGTCGTTATCGCTATCCTTTATCGCTTTATATCATTTTTGATTATATCATATATATTAGATTTAAAGAGAAAAAGGTCCATGATATTTTCCAAATTATATATAAACTTTTTTATTTATGTTACTAGAGTTTAGATTAAAAAAGTTTTAATAATTGTTTGTCTTTCTATGAATTGTTCTTTTAATATGTACAGTATTTAACACTTTAATAGTAATAATAGTATATTTGCTCAAAAATCTTTATTCTAATTTTATATGGAAATTTGGATTCGATATCTTAAATGATGTTCAATGAAAGTGCATCACCTTTGAAATTTTCGACTTTATTTCTTGTTTGTGGCATATAATGACACGACCACAAGTAAAGTATAAAAAATTCATTTTGCAGGCTTATAGAAATAATCTTCAAAATTTCAAAGATAATGAATTTTCAATAGAGTGCACTGAAGTCTTTAGTGCGACACGACTCTTTGCATGCAAAGAGCCATTGGAATGTATTGGAACGTTAAGTAAATGGTACTATTAATATTTTTTTTTTTTAAAGCCACGAGCCGCTACCGTCATGGGAAAGAATATAGCATCAGCTCCTAATTTAAATTGTTATTTAAAAATTTTAAAATCAAATTAAAATAAAAACAGGAAAAAAAGATTTCTTAAATTAAAAAAAAAAAAAGATGTTATCAAGTTAATATTTCATGTTGCGTTTATAATTTGTATTATCTTAAAATATATTAAGATGAATATCTAATTAAAATTAATTTTTTCAACGAACTCGAATGCCTCTAAAATAAAAATAAAGCCCGAAGATTTTTAACTTTGCCGACTAGCCGAAGTTTAGAAGTTTAGTTTTTACTTTCTCTTACCTATATATAAAATATATAATAGGAAAGTATTGCAAAAAAAAATTGATGCCGAGATTTCAACAGAAATATATGATTTCAGATCCTCTGAGTCTAAAAAATGGGTTTCGCAAAATTTTCTGTGTGTCTGTGAACGAGATTTCTAAAATTTGAAATTTTACATTTAAGCTAGGTATATATCAATTATTTATTAGATAATTTTTGAAAAGTTGTGTGATGTGCGTTTCTCCCACGAGATTTTTTATATATTCTGAAACTAGACTTCTCCCAAGAAAATTTATTTACAACACTTGTTTTGATTATATTTGTTTTTAAAAAAGTGGGGCCCAGACAATAAGGGTCAATACATTTCAAAGATCATCTAATAAATAATTGATATATGAATTTTAATCAAAATCATCAGAGTGAATTTTGAGAAATTTAAAAAACTAAAAAAGTACATCAGTAAATTGTAGTACCCGTTACTCGATTTTACTCAAAAGCTTCAAGGTGAATGCGTCGAGGGGAAATAAAATTTCAGCTTCGTATGTTTTTTCGAAAAATTTTGTTCACAGGCACATCATTTTGCGAGACTCATTTTTTTTTTATTCAGGGAATCTAAAACGAATATTTCCGTTCAAATTTAATTTTTCCCATCCTCATACTTTCTCACTATTTATTTCATATATAGGCAAGAGAAATTAACCCACTCCTCTCTTACCAAATAATATTATATAGAAAAATGCAAATGTTCGTATATGACCAGATTAAATGGAAATACACTTTTTGAGAAATTATTATCAATAAAATGCAAATTATTTTTTCATCTGATTTCTAATCATAAAAATATTTAATCATGATCTCAACATTTAATCGAGATTGAAAATTAAATTTCAATATTTGGAATAGAATAAGAAAATAAATCAAAGAGATAATAAAGGCAGGTTAAGAATGATATATTCTCCGGTAAAAGTAATCAAAGGGTAAAGATAGAATATACGGGAACTTCAATTGCAATCGAATTGAGATAAGAGACAAGGCTAGAAATTAGATAAAAATAGAATGGAAAAAAGAAATGAGTTTAAATAAAAATCCTCAAGGGAATATTTAATAAAACATTTATAAGTATTAAATATTAAATATAGAGTGAATTTTTATTTAATTTTTTTTAAATTTCTAAATAGTTTTTACTTACTTCTTTATTTTTTCTATATGGCCTTAAATCCAAATCCAATTACCATTTGATTATTTTTTATTTCTAGATATGGAAATTTTGAAAAAACCCTATCCTTGAAATAAATTATTAGTAATATGGAGGCTTAAACTATTCTTTCTTCAATAAATTATTTAATATTAAAATTAAAAAAATAAAATAAATAACAAAACTTCCTAATTAATAGGCGAGTAATCAGAGGTTAGAGATGATGGCAGTGATAACATCTCTAACTTATAAGGAGGGGGCTAGAGTTCGGTACACGTACTCAAATCTATTTAACTCTATTTAATATAAATAAATATGCCTAATTTTTAAGTAATATAGTACACTTATATAATACAATTGTTTAATGGAGAAGAAATCCACTAACTTTCCTCAGCAACTTATTATTATTATTATTATATTGAAAAAGAGTGATGATTAGTTACCGAAACGCCGACAAAGGAATTTTTGAAACAGATAAATGTCTATTTAAATTTAATCAAAAGATATTTATGGAATATAATACAATATTAAACATAATAAACTTTCTCTGACTTTAAGACCATTTTGCTCTCTTTATGTGTTCAATATCTCTGATGCCTTTTTTTGGGTTAAAAAAACATTTTTTGTAAAAATCTTTATTTCAGTAGATATATTATCATAAAATGAATAGATATAAGTGTAAATTAAATATCTACTTACAAACTCGTAGAAAATAGGAAAATTCCGGAGTTGAGTAGCGCAGGTCTGATGTGAAGGCCAGGTCGCCTCTCTGCTTACTGAGGAAACCAAGGCACCCAAGTGTCTGGTTCAAATGCATCTCCTGCACGTCCAGACCTGCAAAACAGGAAAGAGAGAGATGAATCCACGACCATGAATGTATATAAAATATAAAATACATTTAATAATAGACTTATATAAAATATTAGAAATAAAGTAAATTTTTATTTAGGCATGCATATGTATAAGAAAATTTATAAAAATAAGCTTCACTTTTTACTTTCTCTTACCTATAATAATAAACAAGATTTATTAACAATATTAACCTATTACCTTAGGGCTAAAATTGAACATTATATTCACTCATGGAAAAATTGGTGGTACCACTATATATCCCTTGAGTGTTGATATGCTTTCTCTTAACCAAGCAGGTAAGAGAAAGTTTTTAATGCTCTCTATAGGTCACAGAAAATTTTTACTTAATTATATTCAAATCTAATAAAAATTAAAAAGTTAATAAAAAAAAAATATTGAACATTATATTCACTCATGGAAAAATATTATATAATACAGTCATATGAGAGTGGTTAGGAATATTATTTATTAAATAAATTATATTTTATAAATTAATTCTCTTTAATAGTAGACCTAAATGCAATCTAT
Organism: Anisolabis maritima; assembly: GCA_010014785.2. Classification (NCBI taxonomy): domain Eukaryota; kingdom Metazoa; phylum Arthropoda; class Insecta; order Dermaptera; family Anisolabididae; genus Anisolabis; species Anisolabis maritima. The sequence continues at coordinate 12,436 of JAAAKE020006118.1, forward strand.
GTGAATTCTAATTTTTTTTAATATTATATATTTATATAGAACCTATATACATCTATGTTAGAGTATCTAATTCGAATTTGATTTTTTTCAAAATATTTTAACATATGCTTATAATATTTATAAAAGAAGCGAAGGAATTTGCTTCAGGCGTGTTTTTTTTATACGTTAGCATGAATATAAACAAGATTCATTAGTCCGAGTCTAATGTATAGTTCACACCTAAACACACGAATGATTCAATAAGACATTGAAAAGCCTCAAATGAGAGAGGGACCTCAGGGCTGAGGAGAAAATTGGTGGTTGGAGGAAGACTTCTTTAGGAAGAAGAAAATGGCCGGCCAGAGAGCAGATGGTCCAGAGAAACGAAAGAAAAAAAAAACAAAACAAACACCTGATGAGATTCAGATTGTGCCCAATTATTTGGAGATTTTAAACAAAGCTAATTAGTGTATTTTAATAAACAAGATTAATTCATTTTTTTAGTGTTATTTAAAAAAAAAAAAAGACTTGTTTTAATAAAGACTAAGAAAATAAAAAAAATTTACTTAAGAAATTTTTTTTCCAAATTATTAGTGAATTAAGAGATAAAATAAAAGAAATATATTTTATGAGTTGGTCAGATAAATATACATTCAAGAGAAATAAAATTTTCAGAGGAATCAAGCATCTTCCCCAAACAAAAGTTTAAAAAAAAAAATTGACAAAAACATTCAAATGAAGTAAATAATAATTGTAAAAATAGTAATAAAGAATTTTTAACAAGCAAAAAATGCAAATAAAATCAAAATCTAAATTCTTAAAAAATTCTCCTTCCTTCTTTTCACAAATAAAAATTCTAATCTCGTTTTTGAGAAAAACTGAAATATATATATATATATATATAATTCAATAAGTAATATTAGATTTCTGATTTAAGTTCAGGTCCTCATATATGCTGAATTTGTGGATAACGATCACCGAGTTACCCGACCTAAGACTGCCATTTCTTTTATGTAAGCCTTCCCCTGCCTACCCTAAACGAGAGGCAGTGCGACTGGTTAGTTTGCAGTTTTTTTCCGCATGTCAATCCCGAATCGCAGAATAATAGTAAAAAAGAAGATTAGTGAATTAAATTGAGTAAATTTTTAAAAGATGATCTAAATATTGAGGGCTGTGGAGGAGTCGCCGTCCTGTGCAGGAGTGTTCGCATCCCATCCGCAGGAGGGATTTTTTCATTAAACAAAAATATTTAATGTAAAATCCTCAAGTATACTTTAGATTTGAACATTAGATCCCAGTGCTAAAAATAGAAACGATCAGAATCCGAATTTTTCCAACAAATATCAATTTTGTTATGATTTCATTATAAATAAAGGTAGATAAATGCAGTGAAGCTTAGACATACGTCTAACTTTCCTCTTTTCAACCTTTTTGTGATGTTTCGTCTCAGCTTCTTTTAAAAAAATCTCAGTATAAATGATACTAAAAAATCTCAAAAATGACGCCATTTTGATTGCCTATTTATCACTTGCCAGGATAATTAGGGTGAAATTATTAATTTGATGTCGGTATATAATTATATATAATTTTTCTTATTTATTCTAACTATAATTTATGTAACATCTTATAAAACTATTATATAGTAAAAAAAAAGGAATAGAAGAGAACGAGATATCTGCATTATTTACCTAAGTTAATTCTTTCGGGGAGGGACCCAAAAAAGGTGCCTAAGGTGCGAACATGAAGGCCTCTAATCGTCTTCGAAAAACAAACCGCCCCTGGAGCCCATCACCTCTCACTCCATTTCGAAAAAAAATAATTCATTTCCTGTCTAAGATAATTCCTCTAAACACACACACACATACAAATGTATAGATATACAAACGTTTTTTTTTTTTTTTTGTTTATTTATTAATATCTCCGCCAATTGACAGGTGCCAGATTATTTATTTATTTAAACAAAACACATGCCTGATGTTGGAGCAAGATTGGAGAAAAAAATTCTGATTATGACGTGATATAATTTGTTTAACACCGCATTTTAAATTAAAATAATACCTAAATAGCCACGGGTGTGTTTTTTTAACAAGTATAATATAAATTGTTAGTGGTAAAAAAATAAATATAGTGGACATATTGTACGCTCGTTTATTAGATATTTATGTATAAACTTGTAAGTTATTTAAATTTAAATTTGAAGGTTGAATTTAAAAAAAAAATATATATATATTCTCCTGCTTGAAATTAAGATATCATAAATATAAAATGATTAAAATTTGAGGTTTTGGAGGCAATTGTTTGAGACAAATTGACTTAATGTTTCTATTAATTTAAGGAATTTGAAAAAACCACCTTGGAGGAAAAATATGCAATTCTCTCAATTGAATGAGTAAGAACGAAATGGAGGGAAATGCTCTCAAAAAGTTGGTATTGTAATTAATAATAGTGGAGTCACTAAGATGATTAAAAATATTATTCCTATTCCAAAATAATCCTCTGGAAAAAAATACCCACCAAGTTGCTACAAACAATCAAAAGTTCGCGCGATTGAAATCCTCCACTGCTCTCAGAAAGGGTGACGCTTTTCTTTCATCTCTGTATCATATTGAACTTTTTATAATTACACTAAGGTAATAAGTTTGTAATACAAATGTTTATTTTACTAAAAAAACTAGTGGGATTTTGCACATATCTAATATATCTTTTAATTTATTTGATTTCGTTTTCGTCATTTAATTTTTTGAACTTTTATTAAATAAAGAGTGAGAGAGAGAGAGAGCTTCATGGAATAGGAAATTGCGATTTGTTAAAGATGAGAGAATAAAGTCAAAGATCGCTAGGTCTGAAGTATGTGTTTTTGTGCCCAAAACTATTACTTTTTTATTCTCTCTATAAGCCTGTTTTAATTTATATATTTAATATCTAATATGGAAAAACTAAGAAATGATGATTACTGATAGGATAAAGTAAAATTATTCACTTAAATGTTATTTATATAAAAGTGGATCTTAGACAAAATTTGAATGATGGAATGGGCTTTAATATTTAATGTTAATATATTAATTAGCAGATTTATTAAATTTAAGTGTCAAAAAAGTATTTTTTTTATTGTATAAGTCGTGAAAATGATCTAGGATATATAATATAATCTATGATGTATATTTTATTCATTTTTAAGTTGTAATATCTTAGAGAGGCAAAAAGGATGAAAATAGGAACTTAGCCTTTAAAGCAAATCACAATGCCTTAGAAAGGTTGAATGTATATTTAAGAAATAAAAAAATAATCTAAAAAGAAGGGAACTTTTAGTCTTATTTCTTCTAGTTGCAAAACCTAATAAAAAAAAAAGATAGATTTGGGAGGGGGGTTTGGAGCTAATTTAAAAAATTTTCCGACATGTATAAGATAAATTTTTCAGCCAGACCTGTTTGTTTGAAGAGAGATCAAATTTTTACACCCTCCCCGTTGGCTGGTTGTTCAAATTAGAAACAGATAATAAAAAATAGCCATTCATAAGCAACAGTTTATCGTTGATCTCGCCAGAGGCAGTCGAGCCAACATCCCAAATCACCGACCAATAATTCTATATAATAACCGTTTAGATAAATAAGCCAAAGTAAATATATTTTAAATTATACCCTTAACGTGGCTATTTAGATAGTGGCGCGTTTTTTTTTCTTTTAGGAAGGGACTAGAGAGAGAGAGAGGAGGAGAAGGAGGAGTGAACAAGACATGGTTCCTTCCTAAACTGATCATCCATTTTTCATGCGATTGAAAACGTGCAAGCAACGCCATTAAACCCATGAAAAAGCTTATAATGTCTTTAATAAATTCACTTTTGGCCGGCCATTTTGGGGCTACTTAATAAAAACAACACACGCACGCATGGACGGACAGACGAATGCACGCATGGACGGCCCAGCATCACCATTTCGTGTCTAATTTCACTCCTGCCAGAGCCAATTATCAATCCATCCGGCCCCGAATAAAATCGTTTCTTTTTTTTTTGGATGGTGTTATTTTGAAAAAATTTTTACAGTGCCGAAACCATAAAAAAGAATTGAACATTTGTACGAAATAAATAAATTTAATTTTAAAGAATTTTTATGATGAATTTATTATAAAATAGTTTTGAAGGCCCAAGTTCATTGAAAAGGCATGCATTGAATTCACTGTTATTATCTATATACATACCAAACGATCATATAAAATCTAAGAGATATTTAAAGATTTTACTTACTACAATTTAGGAGCGTACTAGTCAATATTGAGTTATAGGAAAGACAAGTGCCATTTTTGCCGATTATTTTTTAAGATGTCATTAAGAAAATAATTTTTTTAAAAGGATATAAAAGAAATTCATAAGATAAATAGAAAAAATACCCTTGATAATATAATTATTTGATTTGTTAAAAGAGTGTAGAGGAGAAAGAGAGAGAGGAGCTAAATAGACGAAAGCTTATAAATCGAGTGAGTTCTCATTTTATTGAGCAATTTGTTCGAGATGAGTGTTGGCCCCCAAAGAGAGATCTTTTTTCTTAAGTTTGCAACTTGTGCCGATTTGCTGAGCCCAACCATCCCCTGGTTCTACTCTATCTACCTCCCTCATGCCATTGGCCCTCGAATTGCACTCGCCGTTTCTATGGCAACCGTCGGAGGCTGAGCCGGATGCGCCGCGGACTAATCTATTCAACGTTTAGATCAATATCTCGACAGAGGGCTCCACCCCCGCGTATCCGGGAAAGCCGCTAAGTGGGGGTTAATCAAACTATTAAATAATTGCGCAAGTCTTAATCACATTTAAAAATATGTATTGTTTTATGCAATGGGACGGGGTATCTTGATATAAAGGTGAACAAGTGAAAGTGGAAGATCCTGGCTCAAGTGCAGGAGGGATCATTTATGCCCAATCAACAGCATATAATTATTATTATTGGCATTATAGTCTCATATTAGATTATGTAATTATTAGAGAGCAAATTCACCTTCAAACTATTAGATCATTCATTCGCTTTTTCTAATCATATGTAACAATAAAATAAGAATACGGAAATTCTGTTTCGAGTACAAGAGTCTCAATGCCCATCCAACAACAAACTCATCTCTCAAAATTGTTTTATCTTAAATGATATAATGACACAGTTGTTTGAAAACCGCCAACTATTTCAAACAAAGCCCTATCAGTCGATAATAAAATAAAAGGAAGCCCTGGAAAATGTTCCTAGGACAAATACCATCTTCAATTATTATTCTTAAATTCCAAATTCCATAGCAATCAAATATTGATTTGCTTGAAATAAATTGAGGTTTTCAAATAAGATGTCTTTTACTCAAAATAAATTATTTTTACAGATTTTACCTTTATAAGTTTACAGAAAGTGACGAAAGCATTTTGAGGTCATCAAGAGAACTCTCTTTCCCTGTTAGCAAAAAAAAAATTGAAAAGTTATAAACTCGAATAGATATCCCCTAACAGGTGTTGCTCTCAAAAATGCTATAATTTTCTTTTCGGTTGTTTAAAAATAATTACAGACGATTGTTCGAAATCATCCCTTATTTTTTTTAATTTTTGAAAGCCAAAATAAAGGGAAATTTAAAGGGAGATTTTGATTCAAAACTAATATTAGATGAAATTTTATTTAATTATTAATAACATCTTTTCTTAGGATAATTTTATTTCATTATTAGAATGAAAAGTGTTTATAATATTCAATTTAAAAAAAAAAAAAAAAAATTAGAGAAAATTGTGGTGAGAAATCTCGAATTAACACCTCTTTCCAACAAAGTGTTTTTGATTAAGAATATTTTTAAAAAATATAGGCGTTATAAGGATATGCTAGGGTATCGGAATCACCTTATGAAAATTAATTATTTATTAATAATATTAAATTGAATTCTTTAAAATTCAATATATTCTTTCAAAAAATTTTCAATCCTCCTTTTGAAAAAGACAAATAAATCAAAATTTTTAATCAAACGAAATGGTCAATGGAATTTAATTAATAGAAGGTAGCTTAAAAAAAAAACGAGAGTATCGGTTTTCGATAAAATGAATGTCAAGTGAGCAACCATTTCGTTCCAAGGCTAGACGACAAGCGACGTCGTCATCATCGTCGTAGAAGAGGTTGTTTCATTTTATTTTCCCACCAAGTTGCCATCCAATTCGCGTGCAAATGGCTTGCGTATTAAACCCGTCATTTGAATACATTCTCCATCTTATTTAAGCGCCATCTTGGAAGTGGTAACCCGCCACTTGAAATGGGGGGTTGGTTGGCGTCGTGTGGGGGGGAGGGGACACGCGTGCGCCCCTCACTCTCTGGCGCCCATCTAATCTTATAGAACAACTGGCGCCCCGCTCCCTCCGCCTTCAGGCCCTCGGGGCAAACTTGATAAGATAATCAACGTTGCCAACTTTAAACGCCGGCAATCTCCATTTCACCAACACACCATGGTTAAATTCTACAAGCCCTCTTTATTCTCTCTCTATTTTACGCCATCATAAAAAGATACGACTTATGATTGATTATTTTATTCAAGCAAAAAAAAAAAAAAAAACTAATAAATGAGACTTAAATAAATTTATTTATTCAGGAAGGATAATTTAATTATTTAACGGTAAAAAATCATTATAGATCAAAAAACATTTTTTTTCTAAATTACTACAAGAATTTAACAATGCACAATATAATATTCAATTAGTTAACGTATAGGTTTAGCTCATTTTTCTGGAGGCGTATAAAAGAGTAAATATTTTGGTTGTTGTTAGCGGCGTATTCACATACAGCTACACCGCTATCTCAAAAAAAAAAAAAAAAAAAATTTCAAAAAAAAAGAAAATTAAAGAAAATAAGTGAAAAAATTGAAAAATGAAATTTCGAACAAGAAACACAAACTCTAAATTAACGGGTTGTGCCAAATATGTATGAATTATAGTAGAAAAACAATTACAATATAAAAAAAACAATACAGCTATTAATTTCAACTGACAAAATAACTAGCTTATTTACTCCAACAAACTTTAAATGTAAATTTTTGATTGCCATTCCCAAACAAGAATCCTGCGCTATCTAATAAGTTTCTCAAAAAACAATAGTAACTTTCTTCTTTATTATTATTCCGTAATTTGGGTTCGACATGAAAAAATTACCAACCGAAAAATACCACAGAAGGTTAATAATAAAGAAAAGGCTGATTTATAGGTAATGAACAAATGTCAGTCAGCTAGAGCAGCTCATGATCGCCATCCGCTCATTAGTGAGCCTGAGTGTGTCATTTTTTTTCGAATTTTTTTCTTCATCTTTTTTGTCCTTTTATGAATTTTATATTATTTAGATATTTGTTATTTTGGAGATCCTATTCCCCTCTCCTGGTTGACTAAGAGAGTGCCTTTAAATTTTTATATTTCATAAACTCAATCAAAGTTGAGAAATATCTAGAGAGTAAGAGAAAATAACTTTGGAAAAATAAAAAATAAGTTGATCACTTGGGGGAGAAGGACTTAAAAAAGGAACATTATGTTCTCTGCTAAGGAATCCCAGCGATGAGATTAAAAGATGTTTAAGAATAATTAGTTTATATATTGGCATTACTGATTAAAGGACACATTCCACTCTGGATTTCTATTTATCCTACCTAATCTACCTTTCTCATCTCTAATGACTATTCAAATTTTAGCCGAGTCATACAATTTTTATCTTGATATATATAATTAGTAGCACAATATATTCTCTGTTTGGAGCATGATAAATGATAATTAGTCACTAGCTCTTGGGGGGACCATTCTTCTTATGACAAATTCATTGGTCCCATCATGAGACAGCAAAGTTGCAACTCCTTCAGCAGCGACCCCTTTGGGACCCTTTTGGTCCCGGATGACCCCGAAGATGATGACTATTGTCCTGGAACCCTCCGGAACCTCAAAACGAGACGCCTGATGGCCGATAACCGTCCCTGGTTATTAATAACTCCGATTCACTTCATATATCATGTTTTTTAGGTTATTGTTCACCCTTAATAATAGAACTTTGCTCCTAGTTAAAAATTTTACAAGTTTGTATATAACTTATGACCCTAAACATACAGATTTTAAAATTTAGATTTATGCGATGTAGGACCGGTATATTTTATTTTTCACAATATTCGTAGTTTTTTCGGGCAAGGATGGATGATTTTAGAATAAATAAAAATTGATATACCATATATTGAATAATAGGGGTTGGTTTTCAAAATAATAACCCAATGATATACCATTTTTTGTATTTCACATTTTTTTTTCAGATATGTTCAAATAGTTAACAATTTTGGCCCTATATATATACGTTCAAAAAAAAAAAAAAAAAAAATAACTAATGGAATGAATGATATAAATTTTATTTTAATAAACTTGGAAGTATCTGTCTGGATTTAATAGAAATAAGATTTAAAAGAAAGGGAATTTCATAAAATTCATATATATATATGTGTATTTTTAAGAGCAGGAAAGCATGTAAAAAGTATGTGGAAGTTGAAGTTCAGTTTTTTATTTAATACAACCTTAACCCTTGAAATGCGGGTAATTTTCCCTTTTTTATCTCTCCAAACACAAAAAATTGACAGAAAAAAAAATATATATATAGTATATATATGTATTTTGCTTCAAAATAAGGAATATTTTAAATAAAGTATAATAATTTATTGGAATTGTAAATAAACGATATCCGTATATTACAAGGGTAAAAAATACCCGTATATTTACTATACCCAGGTATATTTACGATTGCTATTGATAATGGATTAGAAATTTTCTCTCACTAATGGATTCTTTAATATTGTGAGAAATATTTTTTCATAAAAAAAGACAAAATATTGAGAAAAAGCGAATTGCTAAGGGTATTTTTTTTATATAATAAATATTATCCAATTAAGAAAAAAGAATTTTTATTTGGGATTAAAGAAAGAGCCATCTATTAAATTTAATATTTCAAGATATATTCGATAAAAATTTATTTTTAATCATTTGATTTCTTTTTCTATGTAATTTTGCCAAGAAAAAGTTAATTTATAGGAAGCGAATCTGTTATTTAAATGTAAATACTTTAGGTGAATCAGATTAGCATTAGAATATAAGTGAGTCATGTGAAATCATCGTTCGAAATTCCTTTGGAATATTTTCCTTGTTTTTCATCGGACGGAGAGATGAAAAAAATTCCACAACTCTACATGTATAATGATCCTATTTAAGATCTGATAGCCATATTAATGTCAATACGTGAAATAATTTAAAAAAAAAAAGACTTTTATATTCATTATAAATTATAAATATTTTAATTATTTATTTGTGTATTGGATGAAGAGATTCTAAAAACTTCTGCGGGATATTAACAGCGGAAGCGACTTAATTAGATAAATTTTTTAAATTCTTAAATAATAAGTAATTCGTTTTAATTTTCAATAATTTGAATAGGTTAGAGTTGATAGAAAAAAGCGCAGCCCTTTTATTAAAATATTTTTATTTACACTTTAATGACAACGTTTGTTTCGTCAGCGATTCTTTTTTTTTTTTTTTTTGTCAGCAAGATGACGAAACATCGTCATTAAAGAGAAAATAAAAATGTTTTAATAAAAGGGCTGCGCCTTTTTCTATCAAATCATTATAATAAGCAATAAGTTACAAATCGGACTTATGAACTCAGAATAAGATCTCAAAATAAAAAAGTACCAAATAAAACCTAGTCACATCAAAACAGTTTAGAAGTGAAGTTAATAAAAATTCTTCGGGGAAAAGGACTTAACAAAGAAAGACAGATGCAACCGAGAGAAGCCGGAACGGAAGGGAAGGTGGATCATAAAAGGAGCAAAAGAAATGTCTTAGCTTGAGTAACTCGTGGTTATCAATAAAAGTGCCACGAACTCACAATATGCCAGCTTGAGTGACTTAAAAGATATAATTTACAAATGATAAATGATATAACGACAATTAAAAAAATTAAATAATAATAAAATAAAATTTTTTATTCCTGGCTTCTTTCCTGTCCTTCCAGAAAACTTAGGGTTTATAAAAATCTAGTCTAACCAAACGTACATCACAAACTTTCACTTCCTCTTACCTAAGGTAAGGAAAGCTGAGTGATGTGCTGTCACACCAGATTTTTTGCGTCGGGCCCACATCGTAGCCTTTCTATAATATAATGCATCTCTTAAAAGAAAAACGGTTTTCCCGCCGTTTATCAAAACAACGGCAAAAGACATCAGTAAACTGAGCCCCAGACAATTTTGAAATACATTTCAAAAATCATCTAATAATTAATTGATATATGAATTTTAATCAAAATCGTTAGAGGAAATTTTGAGAAAATTGAAAAAAAATACATCATTAAAGTACTAGTAATCTTTGGTCGATTTTATTGAAAAGCTTCGAGGTCCATGGTACGCCTAGCTTGAAAATAAAATTTCAGGCTCGTACGTTTTTTAGTTTTTGAGAAATCTTGTTCTCAGACACACATACAGACAGACATGCGGGACCCGGTTTTTTAGATTCAGGGTGCCTCAACACGCCGTTGAAATCTCGACATCGATTTTTTTGCGATTATTATTATCATCATTATTATTTAACTTTCATAAATATTTTTAGCACAATTTTAGCTGTAACAATTGATTTTGTACATGGATATAGAGCTACATTAATAAAAGACTCGAGTCTTGTCTTAATTTTGATTGTTCCTCTTCTCATAATCTCTTCAATAAATAAAAGAAATTACCCTTTATTTTAAGAATCTATTTTATCTAGAAAAACAAACATTTTTATAAAGAATTACGTTAAGTGAGTTTCCGTAGTTTTTTGTTTTTCTATAACTTTTTTCTACTATTTGTATTTTATTCTAAAACAAGCAGCTACTAATCTTCTCTAATAATCGTTATCATTTTTCAAGTAGTCTCAACGATTTGGCCTGATGATCAAGTTTTTAGCAAAATCCTATGGGAAGGGGATAAACGGATGAACCAAGATTTTATTTCAAACGCTTGGCGCTTAATGAGCCGTCGGATATAAATTGGCAGAGGGTAAAATTCGCTAAAACGAGAGCAAATTGTGTATGTGTGTGTGGGTGGATGATAAAAGGGCTGAAGAGAAGGGATCCAACTAAACGGACCAATCCCGTGGCGCCGAGCCGGAACAGCGGCTAATGGGGAGGAAAAGTGGGAAAGGATGGGGATGAAGCTCCAGAGGGATGAAGAAGCCCCCGAAACCCAGCATCCAAGGGCATTAGTCCTCTGAGAGAGAGAGAGAGGAGGCGGAGGAGGAAAAAAACAGGGACAGTTTTCAAGCTATAAAAGGATTATTATACACCAGAGGTAGAGGAAATTGAAGATTATTAACGATCGAGCTGACGCTAAGCATAACATTAAAATTATACCGTAGTAAAAAAAATTTCAACTTCTCGTTTTCTTATCATCAAACATTATTAATAATAAATAACTTGGATAAAAAATTAGTCGATTAAATAAAAAAAATATAATTTTCCTTTTGGTTTGATACTATCAGAAATATTGGGTTTTGGGCAAGGCATATTTCAAAATATTTTGTTTGTTTAATATTTTATTTATTTATTATTATGGACTCTCGCTCCATCAAATACAATGTCAGAATAGACTAGAAAGATTCAAAAAAAATTTTTTTAAGTCTTTTTCGGCATCTGTGGCCATTTAGATTCCGTTCTTATTTATTATAAACGGATAATAAAGCCAATATAATATAAATAAATTTTTGTCGCTCGGGACGGGAAGCGAACCACTGAACTTTGGTATGTGAGGCGAGACCTTTACCTCTACACCAAGGAACAAGACTCAAAAATTTTTTATAAATATCTTAAATTGTAACTAAGATATATTTAGTGAAGAGTGGAGAATATTAAAAAATGCTAAAATTTTGTCATTTTAAAAATTTTAATAATAATCAAAATTTTTAAATCGTTTGATCTAATTTTTTTTTTTAAGAAAAAAATGTTATTTTGCAATCCTTCTTTCAACTACGATGTCCCATATCATGAATATTTTGTATAATTCTTTTCGGCATATGAGGCCATATAGGCTTTAAATATTTCAATTATATATTATTTCCCATTATCCATATTTATTTATATTATTTGGTCATGAAGGTAGATTAAATAATTTCTAAATCGATTTATGAATAAACGAATAGTAAAATTTGATTTTAATTCTTGTTTTCAAAGGGCTATTAGATAGAGAGAAATTCTTTAAATTCATCCCAAATGTAACCACCACTCGGCAGGTAATAAAATTTATTTTAAAGAGAATTGATTGTCGGCTAATATTTATTATATTTCATATTAGAGAGAAGGATGTTATTTTTTTTTTAGAAACTCAACGTATAAATTTTAAAATAAAACAATTTATTGTTTGTCGATTTGATTTTTATGTAAATTAATTTATTTATATATATATGTATTTGTATATGATTGGAACTAGCCGTCAAGAACTTGTGCTGGTTGAGTTTAATAAATATAATTATTTATTTATGAGACTTTTATATGAAAAAAATTTTTTTAGCTTGATTTTAAGTTTGGTTCCCAATTAGGGAGTAATTTGTCTCTCCCGATATAACTGAAGAGAAAAGAAAAATAATTTTATTATTATTTATACCTTTGATTTAAGAAATTTTAAGAAGAATATTGTTCTATTAAAAGAAAAAAATATATTATTAAAAGATATAAATAGAATACTTAAAAAAAAAAAAAAGATAGAATGCATAAAATTATTTAGCTTTAAGAATTTTTGAGTTTTGTTTTTAAATATTTAATTTTCAAGAATGTATTCCATTCACAATTACAATTTTTTTTTTTTAATTCAGATAGAAATTTTTATAATTTTTGTTTCAATAATAATTAGTTAATCAACGAGTCTAATCAAGTTTATGCTTGCCAAGTTAATTATGGCAACAGTTGATGGCGCTGGTTCCAAATTGAGATTATAAAAGGGAGGCTACTGGGGGAAACGCAATCAGGAATAACGGGGAGAATGTGAGAGAGAGAGAGAGAGAGAAAGTGAGATGGTTGCAACAAGAAGAAGAGGGTGGAATGATGGAATCTCCCCTTCATCTTCGCCCCTTCCCCTAATGCCAATTTACCCCGAATTGAGTTGAAGTTTTATGGCGCACTCCATTTAGGAAGTATAGGCGATCTATTATCAAAACAGCCCCCGCCAATCCCGAATCCCGACTCAAGCAATTTTATACCCCGTAGTGAAAACATCCGGTCCTGATATTCGTTCCCGGGATATTATACATATAAATGTATAATAATAACTAGTTTTCGGAGGATAAAGCATGATCATAGTGCAGTATGAATATAAAATTTGATTTTCGTAAGCCTCTTTTACACCTTAGATTAATATTGTTATCGTTCCTGTTTGCTTGCCAAATGACCAACTCATTCATTTTCGATTAATTGCACTAGAGCAGCAGTTCCCTACATTTTTCGTTTAATTTCCCCTTTTCAGTAAATTGCAGAGTATAATTCCCCCCTTTTCAAACAAGAAAAAGGTTGAAATAAAAAAAAAATAATAGATAGTGAAAATTTTTTTTACTATTTCTAGTGCCAAGTTCTAATTGTAAACAAAAATCATTAAATAAATAAAGTTTATATAATAATAAGATAGGTTAAATGGTTAGGTTAACGTAACGAAGAAAAATACAATTTAAAATATATAATTAATTAATTAATTAAAAAACATCACCTTCTTAAAATAATAAAAAAATTATTTATGATGAAAAAACCAAAAATAGTTTATAATGAAAATTTTATTAAACATCTCGATACCGCCCTGAAACATTAAAAATCCCTCCTAGGAGGGAGTAGAGCTCTTCTGTATTAGGTCAAACATTTAACTTTTAGGGATATTTAACAACTGCGCATGCATTCAAGATTTCTGCAATTATCCGAAATTTGGGTTCCCTACTTTCCAACATGCAAAAACAAACGAATTTATGATTTGATTGATTGATATTTAATTTAAAGAATGGTTAAATAATTAATTTATATAAATAAAGACGGACCACCATGATTACCAAAAGTAAAAAGCCTATTTGCTGATAATTCAAATTAACAGAAGAGGAGCAAAAAACTAAAAATAGAAAGATAAATAACAGAGAGATATGTGACGAGTTATTCGAAGGTAAATGTGGTTACATTTAACACCAAGTGTTGAGCTATTTCCCCAATTATGAAAAATAAATAAAGCAAAAAGTGCACATACTAAATCCAATAGGCGGAGCGATTTTCTGCGTATTTATAAATTAACATTAATGTTTGTATAATCTCTAATGATAAAAGTCAAACACTTCATTTTTTTATATATTGTGTCATTTATAATTAATTAAATTACCAAAGGTTAACAACATTGTCTTTTGTCAAAATTTCAGATAAGAGTTTGATTCTCTAAAATTAATATTCACATGGGAGTTTTTTATTGAGAAAGGGTTAAAAAATTAATTGGCCTTTAAAAAGAAATTGGCATATAATTGTGACGATTGTCTCTAGTAAGGTCATTTTATGGGAGGGAGTGTGGCCGCCATTTTATCCCCTCGCCGTCGCCACCCCATTAAAGTCGATACGCTATTAATCCGCTCTGATTTTCCCGGCCATTAAATGCTACCAAACCCCTCAGAGGCAGTGCAGGAAAGTGCGCATGCGTAGCCTAACAGTGTGATTATCAAAAATTATCCAATGAATAGACACGATGATTCTTTCCAAATGGACGTATTTTTAATATAAACATTATTATTATTAGCAAAAATATCCATTGTTTTGATATAAAAAAGTTAAGTGATTTATTTGTAGAGGCCTGGGTTCATCAAGGGTCAGTTGCTTCTCGTCCTAAGTTAAATCATATTGACAACCGAATTAAATAAATATGGACGATTCTAAATGATCATATTTCTATAAATTAATAATTATATCTCAAAATGTCTCAGTTACCGAAAAAAAAATTTTTATTTGAAACTTTAAAAAAAGATTTGATTGATTTTTTTTTAAGCAATTTTCTCATATCTTCTTGAAATATTTTATACTAACAAATATATGGGTAAATGAATAATAATTACCTTGGATTAAGAATGAGAGAGAGAATTTGCTTTGCTTCCGTTTGGATGTTGTCACCAACGCGACGCCTTCTCGTCTGCCGGGTGACGTCAGGCGGCGACGAAGCGGCGGTCACTAGCCAGAGAAGGGGAGGTCCTTCAACAATACCAATTAACAATATGATATATAAAGCTAGGGGGGGGAGGAATTCTGTTAAATAGTATTTAAGCCCCCCCCCCCCGGGGGGACATTATTAAGTGATAACCTTCAAAGTCAAGAGATGTGGGTTCGGATCCCAGACCGAAGAAAATTTATTTAAATCATTTGGATACCATTTGAAATAAATAAATATGCCTAGATCATCGTATCATAAAAAAAAAATAATATTCAAGCGATATAAAGTTATTTTATAACATTATTTTACTTTTAAAAATTTATAATAGATCCTATTAAATAAATAAATAAATAAATCTTATTGGACTTATTTTAAGAAAAAAATATAATGCGAGATATAAAATTACGGAAACACACACGGACTATAAAAACATGTTTTTCGGGCTCAGGGGAAACAATGATTTATTAAAATCACGAAAGTTGAAATTTGAGCTATAGCTAACATAAGAATACAAGCAAAATTTTCTTCAATAATGAAATATGTATGTAATATTTTTTTAGAAAAGAGGTGTTATAAGTATTATTGTTTCCTGTAATAATAATAGTAATTTCAACTTCCATACGAAGGTGTGATTTAAATTTTGTTGATATGGTTTAACTAATTAACATCATATAAATCATTCTCTATAATTTAATAATCTTAAATTTGTCTAATGAATATTTAATATTGATTCAATGTAAATATGATGATTTATGAAACGAGTGTAAATAGAAGAATCGGCTCAAAACGTCAGTCAGCGTGGGAAATGATGGAGGAGAAGAGGAATGAAGCTTCCAACTCAAGTACGAAGGAAGCCATGCACTTTGCTATTATGCAAAGTGCATTCGCATGCACGTTTATGCAATGTTACCCTGTCACGAGTTATGATTAAACACTATTATTCAAATAAATCAAATAAGGGTTTCTCGCTCAAGCATACATGATTCAATGACGGAGGTTTTTTCGTTAGCTTTTTAATTCACTATTAATTATACATAATTACTAATTAGTTAGTGTTTTTTTTTTTTTTTTTGTTCAAAAGATAAATCTTGAATGATAATTTCAACTTGGATCTTCATTTAAATCAATTGGCATCTCGCTGTATGGTAATTAGTTTGGGTATTGTGTTGATGTTGTTCTTGTCTCAAGTATGAATATTTAATGAAGGCTCAGAGAAAATACCTTCAAACAAGGTTGAGAAACTCAACGCTTTGGTTTTATTCGAAAAAATATTCAAAGGCATGCTTTTAGTAAGTTGTTTATTGTAATTTAAATAATTAAATGATATTTAGATCGGCTAAAAGTTAAAGACCTCTCTGATCTCTATGATCATTAGAAATTTTAATTCAAATAAAAAATAGAATTTGAGTAAAATAAAAACATTTTTTTCCTTTCATGAAAAACTCTCTTCGGGGGGAGGGG
>JAAAKE020006130.1:0-11094 GCA_010014785.2 Anisolabis maritima
TATCTGCAATTTCTTTGTCTTATAGAGTGAATCTGCATATATTGTAAGTTATTATTTTAAATTTATTTTGTAAAGTTGTTATGTTTTTTAATTTTGTTACTCATTTAAGCTGATGACATTATTAAATAAAGCTGAAACGTTTCACATTTTGGGCGTTTTATTTTGATAAAGGCTAGCCTACTGGCTGACTTCCTCCCTTTTCACATATCGTTTACATTTACACATACAAGATTAACATGTTTAATAGTAGATAGACATAGTGGGAAAGTATTACGATCTTAAAAAATTGATGTCGTGATTTATAATGAAAATATCAATACAAGTTTTAGAGTAAACAAATTATCTGCTGATCTGAAATCAATCCTCTAAACCCCTAAATTAAGATTAATAGCCTTTTCACTTCTCAGAAGCGGGCTGGGTTTTGGGGTACATCTTTAGTAAAATATCGCTCGATCCTGTCGATAAAATGCTATTTTTTTAAGTTTACCTGATCATCAATGATATGGACCGAAACTCCTCCTTGAGCTCTACTGAAGAAATATATAGATACTTTTGATCCTTCAATTTCTTCTCTTTTATACATTTTCTCTAAAAAAAATATTTTATCAATTTTAGAAATTAAATTTACTTACAAAATAATAAATAAACAAATTATAAGTTATATATTAAACATATAACTGACATTAAATAAGAATTTAATTCGCAGTTACAGTCAGAGGAACCGCCTTATCCAGCCTTAAATCATGGAGGGAAACGGATAATGAATGTAATTTATATGTACTACGTGCAGTCGCTCGGTTGTTTTAATGGACAATGAGAGTAAATAATAGATAACTTTCAAAGCGAGGACCTTTGAAATTAGACATAACAGTTAAAAATAGGTTCGCTCGTAAAAAATAGGCTACACCAAACAGAAACACCCTAAATATATTTTTTCAAAGATGAGACCTAACACAATCGATTCCCTACACCCGAATTGGTAAATACATCACATTACATTAAAATCGTTAAATGCTGAAAATTTCTTCCCAATCGGCACAAGCAGTTAAATGAATTTTCTCACGATGAAGCCTAGTATAAACAATCTTTTTCAGGGGCTGAATCATTGTTAGAAGTTAAAGGGAGTTCCTACCTCACTTGATTTTATTTTTCTCTCCTCTTGCATATCTAGTGGGTTAGGTGTTTCCTTGTTTTTGTTTATTTGTTCTAACGAATCTAACTCTATAAGATTTCAACCTTTGTGTTAAAAGTTTAATAGTTTTTTGAAATCTCACCTGTATAGGCTTTATTTTTATTTATTAGCATTTGAATAGGATGGATTTTTATTTCGTTTATTTTAATACAATTGTCTTTTTGCCAAAAAAAAAAAAATGAGATATTTTAATTATTTCTTTTTCTCTTATAAAAAAGAGATTTTAAAACACTTGGGTGTCTCTGTTACAATTTACTCATTTTATCTTTTTATTTACACAGGGTTCATTTGGGTAGGATACCTCTCCTCAAAGCCCACATATCCAGTTCTCAAAGGTACATTTAGATATAGAGTGATCCTAACCTGACATTTCTGGCATTTCACTGGAGTTGAAAAGATTTTTCTAACACTCAAAGAATTAAAAAAAAAAGGTTTCTTGGATTCTAAAAGGCAGAGTAGGAGAAGAAAATATCAAAATAATTAAGAGTATGTTAATAATTTGGACATCTACTCTACGTGTCATTTTTTGTAGATCTAATACATTTTGTTCTCTAAGTTCTTCAAAAATACCTTCTTTCGATATCCTTAAGGTCAGAGCAAAATATAGTTTCGATGAATTCAATTTATTATGTGGCTGAACTTTTATTGAAAAATCATCAAAGTAATCAAATTTTTTAGTTTTGTTAATGGATTAGTTTGTTTATCATTAAATCTCTCGATAAGAATTGAACCTGATCTGAGTTTTTTAATAATTTTTGTTTGCCCTATAATGGCTTTGTTTACAAGGAATGGGGAAACATTTGTGCGATTTGTTGAGGTATCCTCATGACTAATGACTAAAAAACTTGGTAGAAGTTTATTGTTTTTATTAATATTTATATTGTTAATATTAGATGGAAAATAAGTGGAGAAATGTTATTAAAATAATCTTCATTTATGCGGATTCTTTGAGAAGCAATCTGAGAAGTTGGTTTATTTGAGAAATAAAAGATGAGCGAATCTTTGTCCCTCACTTTATTCTTAGTTAATTCAATAAAATTTCAGGGGATTTACTGAAACAAGTTCAAAAATTGAAAACGAATATAATTTAATGAAGAGAAATAAAAATGAAATAAACAAAATAAAGAAATGAGACTTAGTTGAACGATGAGAAAAAGTCCCACCCTCCCAGATAATTTTAGATCTATATCTTCTATTTTAATTGAAGTGTGCAGGTATTTTCTTTTCCTTGTGAAAAGGATAGTTTCTGATTTGCCTGGGTTAATTCTTAGACTTGATCTTTTATAATATTTCAGGATTTCTTTAACTCCTTCTTCTAGTCTTCTTTTCAAGCAAGTAAAATTCTTATTCTAATAATAAAGAGCAGTACCATCTACATATTGACTATATGTAGGCATTTCAATTTTTGCATATCCGCTGTGTATAACGCATATAATGATGGCGATGTAAGCGCGAAGGATGCGAACTTCTGCTGTGCAGAACGGCGACACCCCACCGATTGCTTCACAGAGGTTTTAGGCCAAAATATAGTAATAATAATAATAATAATAATAATAATAATAATAATAATAATAATAATAATAATAATAATAATAATAATAAAAGAAGAAGAAGAAGAAGAAGAAGAAGAAGAAAAAGAAGAAAATTTTATTTCCCATTTTTATATATACAATATCTTGCACAAGACCAATGCATGTTATATTGTTTAAATTAAGGGTTCGAGTTCATTTTCTTTTTTCTTTACTCTTCTCTTTATAAATAAATAATATAATAAAATATTTTAAATGTTATAGGAAAAAAATTTTAAAAACCTAAAAATTTATTTTTTAAATTAAAGAGAAAGAAAAAATAAAATAAATAAAAATGTAAATTGTAATTAATTATTTATAATTTAGATAAGAAAGGATTTGGATGGACCTTGAGTCTTGCTTCTTGCCTTTTTTTCAATTTGTTTATGAATGCGTCCAATTCTTCGATTTCCAGTGCTGGGACTATAAGGATTTTTGAGGTGCATGGAGGAGAGTCCACTTTGAGTCATAATGTGGTGGTTTGGACTCTTTTATGTAGTTTTATGCAGATTGGTGCGCCATATGCGATTCTTGGTCGGACTATTGTTTTATAGAGTAGGATTTTGTAATCGATGTAATGATAGTGAACTTCTCCAGTTTAAGAGTGGCTAGAGGAATTGTTTTTGCTATTTTTCCATTAGTGGATGTTGTTTTCCAATGGACGTTCTATTTTAGTCTAGTCTCAAATTTTAGTCCTAAATATTTGATTACAGAAGTCTATTTGAATAAGGTGCCTAACATCTATTGTGGTCAGAAGGTATTTTCTTTTTCTTGTGAATAGTATGGCCTCTGATTTTGTAGGTTTGATTGTTTGTTTCCAATGTGATAGTTTTCCTATTGTTCTTTTTGAGTAATTTAGCATTCGTGAAGTCAGGCATTTGAAATTTTTGATATTATTGTAGATTGTTATGTTGTCTGCGTAAGAGGCTATTTGAACATGGAGGTCTATTGGAATGTCTGCAATAAAAGGAATATAGAGGGTTGGCGAAATAAGTGAATCTTGGGGTAATCTGAAATATATTGATTTTGTAGCTGATTTATAGTTTTCTATTTTAACTTAAAATTTTCATTTCTTGCAGCCAGTTCATGATTGTTTCTCTCAGAGCTTAAACGCTAGTCCCTGATGCCAGACTTGATCTTTATGTCCAATAAGATCATCCCTGTTGATTTTTTGTATTTAAATTGGTTTCCTATATATTTGGTAACCCTAGTTAGTTGATCAGTGGTGGAATGGAATGGAAGCCGAACTGGAAGTTTGAAATCAGGTTTAAGCAGTTAATTACGTTAGATAACCATTTCAATAGAAAAGATTCTTCGATTTTTTCTAATATGTTCTATATCCAGATATGGGACAGTAGTTATTGGGATCTTGGAGGTTTTTTCTTTGTTTAGCCACAGGGATAATTTTTTCTAATTTCCAGGATTTTGGGAAATAGTTGAGATCAATGATTAATGATGGCTTGTATTATGCGGGCAAGGAATAGTACGGCTTTTCCTTTGACCTTTGATCATTATTGGTAGTAGTATTCTGTCTGGTTCAGGTGCTTTTAATTGCTTCTCTGATGTGTTTCGATTTAATTTTTTCCGGGGGTAGGTTCTTCGTTTCTCTGTTCTAAAATTTTCTCGCTTTAAGAATTTTTATTTAAGTCAATTTTGAATAGCATCTGTTAACAAATTGATTTTCGTAGAAGGAAGCTAGGATATTTCCTTGGTCTTATCTTGAGTATGCATGTCCGTCTGATCCGACTTATTTCAGCTCGTTGTCCGCATAGTCTCCTAGCCATGCTCCAAAGAGATCCAGATCCCGGATTTAGATTTTTTATTTTATTTATCCAGATCTCTTGTCTCCAGATAGCAATTTTCTGTTTAACTGTGGCTGTAAATTTGTTGAGTAGTGAACGAACACTGTTTTGTCTTTGTTTGTGCCAGATCTTCCTGATTTTGCTTTTTAGGCTTAGCAATTTGTTTATTTCTTCTGGTAGCGGTTGATATGGAGAAGTTAAAGGCTTTTTTGGAATGGTCGTTTTGGCTACATTTTGTATTGTTTTGTGAGGTGTCGACTGCATTTTCAATGTCTTGAGTGGTCGATATATTTGTTAGATGTAAGTTTGATTAATAAGGATTTTAAATGTTTTCCAGTCGGCATATGTTAGGTCAAAAACTTTTTGTTTTTGAAAATAAACTGAATGTTTTAATTTTAGTATGACAGGATTGTTTCATCGTGTGAGTTGATTTCTTTAATTATAACCAGGTCTATGATACTTGGGTTTGTCGTGGAGGAATTGTGTTGGTTCGGGTGGATAGACAATAGAAGTCTTACTTTTTCTCTCTCAGCACCAGCATGTAGCCTACTTCTTGCGAAAAGTGCTTCAATGAGAGAGAATCCTTCTTTCAATTACAAGCAGGATAAGGACCAAATAATAACCTTGAAAAATTAATAATGACAACTAATTAATAAAATTGTTTGACTATCTTTTTACTCAGATACTTTCCATCATAAAAATTTGAAGGAAAAAAAGGCAGAAAATTTCTCTCAGAAGAGACGGGGGGCAGAAAGTGGACTGCGCATATATAGTCTATATAAATTACATTCATTACCCTCCCCCCACCCCACAATTTAAGGCTCGATACGCTAGTGTAGTCAGTAGCATAAGCAGAAAAGGCTTTCAATTTGCCCCAGAGGAGTGTTACCATTTCTCAGGAAAAAAGTTTTTAAAGATAATTTGTACCCAAACAATAAAAATTTTCCTGAGGTGTTTATAAAAAATATTAACTCTGCTCTATTCATCTTTTAATTTTATTAACTAAAAGGAGTCTGTTATTTTCTAAATTACTTACGTTTTTCTAAAAATGGTTTCATAACAATCGGATCACAACTTGAACATTGATTTTCATTTTGTAAAAAACATCCTCCTGGTTCAAGTAGAGTAGTTTGATACTTGTATTTAATTGCAGGGGCACACACCTAAAAAAATAAATTATAGCTAATTAGCTATATCATTAAATTATCATTATTTTCTCAAAATTTTATAATTATTTTTACTCTAAAGGCGAATTAAGGCTTTTTTCAACTCCCAAATAATTAATAATATTTTTTATTAATGTCATTATTTATTTACATATATATTTAATTATTTAATTGCCCTGTCCCTTGATGCAGAGCTAGAGGTCTGGCTTCATGTACCAAAAGTCAGTGGTTCGTTTCCCGTCATGAGCGACAAATATTTATATTATATTATATTGGCTACCAATTAGTTTAAATAAATGTCTTCAGATGCCAAAAGACTTAAAAAAAATTCTTTAATTCAATAAGTATTTACATCTTGTGTTACAAAAGGTGTATTAAAATCTAACTAGAGTTTATATTATATTTCCTTTTATTTAATGAAACGAGAACTGTACTGAATACAAAATTTTACTCTACATATGAAATTATTTTTATAGTATCACGAACATAAGACATTATACTGACATTTTTTTTAGTCTTTTTCGGCATCTGAGGTCTATTAGACTCCGACCTTATTTATTTATATTAATTAAGTCAATATAATATAAATTTTTGTCACTCAGAATGGGAACGAAAAACTTTGGTACGAGAGGCGAGGCCTCTATCTGTTCACCAGGGAATAAGACTATACTGACATTTATAGAGACCCGAGGAAGGTGTCATTAGGAAACATAAAGGCCTACTGGGAAAATTATTCTGATTTTTTTCTTCTGCCTGCTTCAACTTTAACACAAATTGGTCCAGCCATCGCCTATTGCTCTTAATTATGTAGCTACACCCTAAATTTGAAAAAACAATTTTTTTAGTAAAAAAAAAACCTCCGTTTTTTGAAGAAACCCAAAGGATTATTGCTCCCATTTTACTTGGGGAAATAACATCTCTTACTGCCTACAATATATCCCTCAACCTGTCATTAACACTCGCACTTATATAAATGGGTTTTCTGAGCAAGTGCATTTTTTTCGCAAAAAGTTTATTTATTATTTTACAGTGTTGACTCAACAAAAAATTATAAATCATTCTAAATAGGCGCTCTTGACTTTCCATTCTAGTGGAATATCCATCTATGGCAGTACTCACAACTCCTTAAAAATAGTTTTCAATCTTGTCATTTTCGTCATGCCAAATAATTGCATAATTTCTACCTAAACGATTTTAATCTGAATTACCAGAAAGCCACTCCATTTGCTTTCAGTCAAGTGTTCTCTTCTTAGAGCCGGAGCAGAGACTTATTAGAAAACTCATTGACGGCCGTAAACAATGTTATGGTTAACTCACTATTCCAAATTCTTGTCTTTTGTTTTCACGTCTTTTTCGTAGAAATACACTTTCGTCTCATCATAACTCACTTCCATCCAAACCACTATTGAGACTGGAAGATGTCCACGTCTGAAGAGCTGTGGGCCAATACATGTCCGTTTTGTTTATTGAATTTCCCCTCTACAGTTAAGATTTTTTCATCAGATATCAAGATTTCACTATGCCTGCCGTTGGTCTACAGCTGAACTATGATACGATTTTCTTCATTGCTCCGCCACATTTTAACGCTTAAATTAACAAAATGGGCAGATCTTGATATGATATTGTAATGAAAACTATGTTAAAGTATATAATATATCAAAAACCAAGATAGACTTAGGCAGATACTGTGACAGTATTTATGGCACGATTGGTATATGTATGCCTCTTAGTGTAATTACCTTTTCATGAATTAAACAATTTTTACTAAAATCAGGAAGTTGCCGAATTCGTAAAATGAGCAATACTATGCCTAGTACTTGAAATCGGCACTTATTTAATTCTCATTGCCACTCACTGCGGGTAAAATACAAATTGATTTTTTAGATTAAAAAAAAACTCAATTATCCAAACCATTTTCGTAACTTATTTCACCAATTCGGCAAAAAATTGATTAATTCATAAATAGGCAATTATACAATTTTGGTGTAAAATTCAATACACATGTTAATTTGTTTAATATGAATATTAAGATTAGGGTATATGGGAAATGATTTTATTAATTAGGTATACATTACACCGAGATTTTTCATATTCGCACTGGACATACACACCAAAGGTCTTCATTCCAAAGAATTAGGCAGGAAGTGAAAGAACTCAGATCGAGAGTGTCATTCATGCCCAATCAACACAATCATCACAAATACATTGTAATGTGTACAAAACTGCCCAAAATTTGACACCTGGATAAATTATAGACGTGCTTGTATATATATTTTCTAAAATTCAACTTGGTATCAACGAGCAGAAATAATTTGTTGCTTTTACCCGGTTGATATAAATTATTTGTTTCAAAAAAAAAAAAAAAAAATTAAAATTTTATTATTTAAAAAAATTACAATATAGATCGTGAATACCATTGCCTAGCTTTTGGCTGGTCTGCAAAGTTAAAAAACTTTTGAAAAGTGCATTCAAGATTAATTAATAAAAGAAAAGTGAGATAAGGAAAACTCTTTACTGATGATGATAATTACGGCGACAAATCTTCTTCATCTGCCATCTATCGGCACCCCGTGAAGTTACTTTATTTCCTAACTCTAACTCCTCCTCCTCTATTCATTTCTAGCTAGCTAACTATTTCTAAATCTAATTCCACCCGGTCCCTTTCAACCAACCTAATCTTTGCTAGGGAGGATGTCCTAGTTTGAGGAGGGATTCTCTCAACACCTGCGTGTAGCCTACTCCTTGCGAAGAGGCATTAGTGAAGGAATCCTTCTTTAAGTCCCTTCCATAGGACGGGGTGTCATAGCAACTCCCTCTCCTACTAAAGTTGCCTGAGGGCTCTATTGTGGTGGGATCCAATGTTCCAATCCAGGGCATACTTGAGGATTTGTTTACATTAAATATTTTTATTTAATGAAAAAAACTCTCCTGCTCGGGATGCGAACACCGATCTCCTGTGCAGAACGGCGACACCCAATCAATTGCTACACAGAGCCCATTTAATTTTAATAAAAAATATTAAATTAAATCCTGATAAATAATTATTAAAAAAATGTTTATTGATTATTAAAAAAAAAATTTTAGATACTCAAACCAGGGTCGTGGTAATAGTGTCACCATCCTTCCAGAGATAAGTGAATATTCTTTGTTAGTCGAATCTCTAATAGAAAAACAAAATTTAATAATATGAGATGGTTCTTCCTTGCGCTCGCAACGCTTCTTTAAATTTTTCATTTTACACATGCTTTCAAAAAGATTGGAACATTAAATATCTACTAAAGATAAATATGAAAGAGCGTGGTGGCAGCTAGATTTATTTCTTTTATTTACTGTGTCGGTCAGCTTTGCATTGAAGATGCTCGCATAGCTGATCGAAACGTCGCTCTGTGTTTTAAACAGAAATAAACCTAGCTGCCACATTTTTTAATCTTTACATTTACTACAAATAAATCTAAAGCAATTTACCTCACCTAAATTTAAATATCAACATATAAAATTTGCCAGAGATTTGCAATAAATAAAAAGAAATATTAATGAATTAGCTACATTGAGAGGCTCGTGTATGACTCTTCCTCCTCAAGTGAGTATATAAACTCCTAGAAACTAAGTATAGGGGGCTGATACATTCGGAGACCGTTACGCTGTCAGTTTGATTTTTGATTTCGGAGTCCGAGCTGATACTAGTGATACTGCTGATACTGCTAATACTGTTGAATCACCACATAATTTATCTCCTATCATTCAATTAATTTCCAAAATTACATCTCTCAATACTTTTTCTACACCTTTATCTCTTTCCCTTCTTATCTGTTTTCTTTCTTTGTAAACATATTTTTGTTAAATAAAATTCCTCAAAAAACCACTCGAATACTTGTTTCTCTAAAGCCCCGAGAATTTCATTTCTCAATCCGTCGAACTCATTCAACTAAGATCAACACATCAAAAGAGAAGAGGCCAGACTCGTTGAGACCGGTTGTCACCCCTTTCTCTCAAGCTCGAGAGATCCAACTACAAATTGGGCCCCTCAACACTCTTTATGAAATGTTTTTTTTTCACACTTTTATAAAAAATATAAAGCATTTAGCCAAAGAATGAAGTGGTAGTGGCTAAGATGGATAAGCTGTGGATTACGAATCTAGAGAAAATAGCTCGGGTTCCAACCCGGCTAGCCTCAAAAAATTATTTCCAACTTTACCAGAAGTTCTTCTGGGGTAGGAAAGTGAGAGATAATCTCACACCCCAGAAGCCCAAATGGTATCCAAATGGGCCATTACTGGCCTAAGTGAATCTCCCCTATGAAGGGCGGCAGCCACCTCAACCTAATCTATCTTAGCCAAAGAATATACATAAGAAAATCAGATTACATTATAATTTTGAACAACTTATTTGAAATGTTTTTTCTATCTTTATATTTTTTGATCCTTTGACCAACTTTCATCTATATATATGTTTGTCTGAACAATTTAGAGCGCTTGGTCAAAATTCCTCTTTACAAAAGAACTTCATATCAAACTTCGAGTGATATTTTTAAGAAATCGAGATATAAATGGAGCCGAGGACTTCTTATAAATCAAGTTCCTCTACCAATATAAAAGAAGTTGAAGAGATATTTTTAAAAGAAAAACCAGAGGGCGAAGCCAAATGCTGACTGTCTACTTAGTCTATATAATATAACATAAAAATGTATGTAGCCATAGAGAAGAAAGGGGTTGAGTAAGATTCTACTAGTAAGTAATATTTTCATTAAGAAAATTTTAAATTTTGTTTAAAACAATGCCAGTAATGAACTAAGAATATTATCCCCATCTTTGGCCGAGAGGTATTGATTTTAATATTGGTAACATTAAAATCTAGAGGATAAGCATTCGAATTACAGGCAATCAAATCAATCATTAAATCAAAATTTATCTAGTTCAATTGGATATATAAATATACCAGGAAAAGATGTATTGTAAGTAATATAATTAAATTGTTTAAAGTTAATATGGTCCCAAAAGACGAAAAGACTTAAAAAATAGAAATATTTACCAAAGAATGAACTGCTTCAGAATTTTGTTGTATTATATCCATTGAAGCTCCAAGTAAAGATGATTGATTTATAAATTTCAAACCCGATAGGAAAGAGGTGTCAGTGGAAAACAAATCAGGAGCTGAAAAAGAAAGAGAAAGAAATGGGCCTAAACAATTTTGGTGGGATAAAAGCTAATACATTTCAAAAATCATCAAATAATTAATTGATATATGAATTTTAATCAAAATTGTAAGAGCAAATTTTGAGAAAATTGAAAAAAAAAAAAAAATTAAAAAAGTAAATTACTTGGACTCTTTGGCTGATTTTATTGAAAAGCTTCTAGGTACTTGCGACG
>JAAAKE020006141.1:0-11094 GCA_010014785.2 Anisolabis maritima
AGAGAAGAATAAATAATTTAAAATTTTGACAAGGGATGTGCTTCCTCTATCAGAGCCGACGCTCAACTGAGCTCTCCATGAGCTTAGCAAATGAAGACAGAGCAAATTTTGGCGCCACAAGAGGTTTAGACTCGGTCACAAGCTGCCCCCCCCCCTCCCTTCTACTAGATTGGACTCTGATTGGCCTAGACACCATGGGCTCTATAGAAATAGGTAATTGGCAAAAAGCCAACTAATTTTATTTAAAAAAGCTATAAAATTATTATATAAAGAATGGAAATTATTAGAAATTAATTTTAAAGAAGAATCCTTTTATCTAATTACACGTATATTATTTCTTAAATAGTAAAAAAAGTATATTAAAAATCCAAACACTTTTTAATTGGGGAATGAAAAAATAATGAATATTTATTATTTTAAGTTTGCTTGCTATAAAAATGAAAATAAAAATAAAATTAAAATTAAAATTAAAATACACTGCATGCAGCCTCTATAAAAATTTTTTTTTATCAAAAAATTGATTTCCTATTTGTTTTTGTTTATTGATTTAGACCCAAATTTCTAGCTTTCATTAGGATTAGCAAACATGTTTGAGAATAAATTTTTTATACTTTCTTCTAATTATTTGTAGTTTTCGGATTCCTATAGAAAAAGGAAAGAGCCCTGGGGGGAGATCTTCCCTCTGCTCAATAGAAAAGAAATCGGGAAAGATGGGGAGGTATCGTTGTGATTTGGAGAAATTATTATAGGGTGATCTTTTTAACGCATTTTCAAATGGAAGTGCGCTATGTCCAAAAGCGGATTCAAGAAAGTATTCGAATTTAGGCCCCTCTCCTCAATTTTTATCGCGCACCACGATTCTCAGTATCCGCTGGACCATATCCATCCCGATGAGGATTTTTTCATTAAATAAAAATATATAATGTAAACACAAAGATAAAAAAAATTATGCAAAATTTTATATTATCTTTTTAGAATATGTATCAAGATGCAACGGCCTTGCTAAAAAGTTAAAGGTTATGTTCACTGGCTTATCCAGCTTTAAATCATTGAGGGGGAGGGGGAATGAATGTAACTTATATATATTTGTTGATATACAAGACATAATATCATATTAATAAACCACAATGAACGTCGGAAGTAATCGATATTTAATTTATATACACAGAATAGACTGTCCTTTGGTGCAGAGGTAGAGGTCATGTACCAAAAGTCAGTAGAACGCTTCCCATCCTGAACGACAAAAATATATTTATATTATGTTGGCTTCCAATTAATAGAAATAAAAAAGGTCGGATTTAAAAAAAAATTTTTTTTGGCATTTATTAAACAAGCGTGTCTTCATCTAGCACAAAAAAGATTGATTATTTTCACCAATCCTATAATCTATATAGAAGCTTAAAAACCCACGAAATTAATCGAGCTCACAGATCGATTAAATAAATGAAAAGATATTTAAGCACAATGAAATTTTTCAATTATTAAATAAAAACGCTTATATTGTTTTTTTTTTTTTTAATCTAAATAAAAACAAATATAATCCTTTGAGATGATAATCCTAATTATGATTGTATTTTAAAATATTAAAATAAAAAGTCCTACTTTCCCTCTCTCCACTGGATCGATAGACAACAAATTTCTTTCTTTATTTTTAAAAAATTTCATCTCTAGCTAAAAAGCGAGAAAAATCAATCATGAATTAATAAATTGCTATAAAATTTGGTCAAAAGTTGTTCATCTAATGCAATTTTTTTGACCATCAAATTTTTGCTTTTATTGATATTTCATTTCATAGTGCGGGGGAAGTAAAAAATTGAAAAAAAAAAGAGAAAAATGACAGACATTATTTTTCAGATAATAGAAATAATTGTATTTTCATCCTCAATCACTCTTTTTTTTTTTTTTTTATAGGATATTTTTTATTTCCTCAATTCTGATGACTCATTAATGAATGGAATATTAATTGAAATTGAAAAGATGAATTCCATTTATTTAATATGGAACGTTATAACTGAGTGGTCTTTGGGTTGATATTTGAATAACTTATTTTAATTAAATATTAATTTATTAAGTTATTTCTTGGCAATACACTTAGAAATTTCGGAAACTCTACTATCTTCCAGGAGAGTGTAGAAACTGCTTCAAATGGGTCGTCATTTGGAAGAGAGAGGGGTGTGGGAGATATTTCTACTTAATAATTGCGCAATTGAAATAGACAACTTGCCATAACCTACTTGACACCAATTTTGATATGATCAATTATACAAATATACGAGTAATTGTTTTAGAAGTAGCTATTTTTTATTTTTATTTTTATATTCTGTTTTTGTCCACGTAAAGAGAGGATTTTAAGACAATTATCGGAACGAATTTTGAAAGATAAATTGTTTGATATTGGTGGTCTTTATATTATGTAAAAAAATGATTGTTGCAATAATGTGGCCAGCTCGACTTTAACAGGCATTAATAAAGGATACCAATAGTGAGAGGCATTGCAAAGATAGAGATAGAAGAGAGTTAAGTCAAGATATAAATATATAAATTCAATTTTATTATAATTACCATAAGTTCCCGGACGTAATTGTTAAAAATTCCAAAAAATTAGCAATCAACATGCGTAGTTCGCTCTAAAGTAGATCTGGAATAAATGATTGAAAAGTCCCTTAGTGAATTGTTCATTTGCGTTGCCTACCTTCAAGGAAACACGAAAAATGTATGCACGCTATGGAATAATAACTGTAATTCAGACATTTAATTGGTATCCAAAATCTCTAACTCTCTTGACTACAAATTGATCTCTTTGATCTTTAAAAAAAGGATAAGTTTAATCGTAAAACAAATTCCTATCTCCTCTTTTAAGAATTCGAGATTGAAAGTTAGGATTATTAAAATAAAATGTTTAATCCCTTATTTAACTTTGATAATGATGCTTAATTTTATTTTAAAATAATAATAATAATATATATATATATATATATATAATATTCTAATATATTCAATATATGAAAAGGTTAACAAGTTAATCTGGATGGAGACAGAGAGAGAATTAGACGATCATATGTAAGGAACACTTTAATTATAAAATTAATATATTCTCTCTCCCTCTGGTTCTGTCATTCTTTTGACATGTATAATTGACATTTATAAAATATAATTTCACCTTGTTAGATTATATAAAATAATCACTGAAAAAATATCGAATTATTTCGATCGTTAAATGAGCTTTTTTTTTTTTAACTCTAGTCATTGGAATTATGAATGCAATACATTTTATGATTTATCTCAATTCATCATCTTCTTTCTTTCTCTTATTCGCACTTTATCTTTTTAAATTTTTAATTAAAACTAAATTGACATGCAAAAAGATTTTAAATATTAGACTAATTATTCAAAAGCTTGTAGGGAATAAGACAAGGAGTGGTGGTTTCCAAATGGGGATGACATTTTATTTACTTCTTTCTTAGCGACGAATTTAGGAAATGTCTTTTGGAAATGGAAAAGGGATAAATCGGACTTATTATAATAAAATGAACTTAATTTCACAATAAATTGCTTTTTTTCTCACAAAAAAGGTCGATTAAATTGTGAGTTTAAGAAATTAAAATTTTTCTAAAAATTAAAGCTGAGAATTGAAATTAGGACTGCTGAGAAAAATTTAGAGATATTTTCTCACTGAATTAATTAATTAATGATTATGTTGTTGTAAAACATAATATTTAGCTTCTAAATTCTAATGTTTAAATTGTATCTAAGTTAAGAAAAGACTTTTTAATCATTATATAAGAGTAGAGAAGCAATTATTTGGACCAGAGTTATCCGGATTCTCAATTATCTGGACTCTCAAAACCCAGCCTTGCAATTTTTTTTTTTTTCAATTTTTTTCAAAATTGTACTTGATTATCCGGACGACCCATGATCTTAATCCAGGAGTTCCAGAAAATGATGGTGATGGGGGGGGAGAAATTAAAGATTTGTATAATCTCTCCCTTTAGATAGAAATGAAATCCAATGACTATAGCTAAATAATAAGCTCGTATCTCTTGCATGTATATTAATTATATTTTGTTCTTCTCGTATAGGTATAAACCTGAGTGGATTGAAATGAATTAAAATAAAATGATTATTAGGAAAACAACATGCCTGTCTATGACTATGAGGAACTATTTATTGACAGAACCTCGTTTAGTTATTTTTTTAACTTCAGCTTGAATTTAAATATTTATTTTGTTCTTATAAGTAAGTAAGCAACCTCAAGTGCCTCTCTCTCAATCTGTATGTATTATAGCCCTGAAGATGGCCGTATAGTAACTACTATAGTTGACTTGAATTGTCAATAAATGAAATAACACCTAGTTAGCACGCCCTTTCAACTTTATAGTAGAATATTTGCTCAGCTATTGCCTCATTTTAAAACATAATTGTTCGTTGATTTGACAAAACTCCATGACATTTAATGTGATTTAATTAAACAAATTTCGATCAATAGATTATTATTTTTTTTAATAATGATTTTCAAAAACAAATTCACTTCACTCAAATATTTAAACATCGGTCAGTTTATTTTCCCAGTAAATTATTATTTAATAACCAAATAGCTTTTAATATTATAATAATACTAGGTAATTTTGTGAATTAATATAAAAAAATTTTAAATTGATAATTTCTGGCGGAGTGAATGGCATTAGCGCGCATTCAGCATCCTATAATAATGTTATTCCAAATCAGGTCAAATTTTTTGGAAAGTTGCCGAAACAATGAGCCACTCTCTGAATAAGTCCATTATCAGGCCATTTGAAGGACTGAATATTTTCTCAGTCAGATGTATAATAATCCATGCTAATTATAAATTCGTAATATTACCTACAAATTTACTACCCCCCATAAGTGGTAATGACGAGAAAAGAGTTTCATAATCAAGAAGCGAAAATTATTCAGACAAGAAAACAAAAGAAAAAGATGTTTATTTTTTTGGTTTTGTAGGCACACCTTGTGCTTTCTTAAGGTCAAAAAATTATCAAAGGCCAGCCAAAAATCTTAGGGTGATTATCATTATCTAATATTTAATTATATTACATAATGATAATCACCATAAGATTTTTGGCTGGCCTTTGATAATTTTTTGACCTTAAGAAAGCACAAGGTGTACCTACAAAACCAAAAAAATAAACATCTTTTTCTTTTGTTTTCTTGTCTGAATAATTTTCGCTTCTTGATTCTGACTACATACAGACACAATTTCGTAAATATTTGTAAAGATTTTATATACAATACTAAAAATAAATTTTTGATCTTAAAATTTGAACAATAACACTAAATATTTTATTTGTAATTTATATTTTATGTATAAAGGCCAGAAAAAATATTTTGCAACATACAAAAAAAATAATCAAAAATATTATTAATCTGACTTTAAATAAAAGCTTTTACAATACAAATACAGTGAAACATCTAAATACCAGACACTCTTGGTACTCAGAAATGTATATAGTGGTGTCCAGTATTTGAGGATCAAATACAAACATCCAGGGTATAAAGAAATCGTTATTTCAAGGTGTTTGAAAAATAGAGATGTCCGGAATAAAAGGTTTCACTGTTTAAAGAAAATATTGATAGCGAAGAAAAATTTAATTTGTTAAAGAAAAGATAAAAGAAGAATAAAAATTTAACTATGTAGATAAATAAATTTTTAAAGGATCATAAAAAAATTGTTTTTATGAGCGAATATATTAAAAATTCCAACATAAATCGGATAATGAATTTTTTTAATCAGCGCTGTTTAAATTATAATAAAGTCTAGATTGTTTTTGAAACATATAAACGGAGGAGAGTTGATTTTGTTTTAATAAAAAAATAAATAAATATATAAATTTGATAAATTAATTTTATTATTAATAATAAAGGTTTGAAATTTTTTTTTGTTATTATTGAATTTTAAACTAGCTATTGATTTTCAAAATTAAATTCATACAAAGGGATTCGAAATTTCATAACCAGGTGTGTGATTTCAATTAAGTTTTATCGAAAAAGTGAAGGAAAAACAAAAAGTGACGTCATTGATTGGTTTTCGGGTCACTGGGACGAGAGAAGGAATATCCTCCAGGAGAGAGATTATATGTAGATTAGGGGGAGGTGATACCTGCGGATAATTGATTTCGTGCATAGCATTTAAATATTCATCCCCATTAAAAATTGTTCTATTCGAGAAAAGAGAATCGGAATTAATTTTCAGTGTGTTTCATCATTTAACCTTTTGCTTCCAACTTTTGCTCTTCAAGTTTGATCAAAATATGAAGTCGGAATAATTTAGACAAGTGAGGAAAAAATAATATGTTATGCCTATGTGGAGGGAAAAACAAACAAATAAATATTGTAATCTTCAAAAGCCTGTTTTCAATATCAATATTTTCAATCTCTCTAAATTTTCTAAGTTACAAATAATAATCAGTGATATCGAAGTTGAGATTCCTGGAAGGAGACTAGTAAAAAATAAAAACAATTTGTTTTTGTTGAAGTCGTTAAGGGCGTCGATCACCTGCTTCCTCGGGGCTAACAAATAGCCAATTTCTTCGAATGATTGGCGCAATAAACGTAGACAACAAATTTATTTTTTTTATTTTTCACCTGTCTGGGATGTCCATTCCAAACATCTTAAAAAAAATACCGAAAATTTTATAAAGATAAAACGATTATCATCATCGGAGCCGAAACGTTAGCCTGAAAGGCATATGGAAGAAAATTGGTCAAAAAGTCTTCTTTTTTTATTGGCTATATCACTCCATTATATTAAATAATGAATCTATAAAGAGAATTAATGAAAATTTTAGAAAATATATTTGTTTAAGGTTTTATCGATGGAAGAAATTGACTTCATGGAAAGGCAGTGGGAGCAAATAGATAACCTTTGGATGTTTAATGAATGAAAAATTTTGAGACGTTTATGTTTAGTTGACTGAAGATAAGCAAATACACTTTGTTCGAAACGGCTCAAAATTTGTCTTTCATTAAGCATCCAAAGGTTATTTATCTATTTGCGCCACTGCCTTCTCCTGGAGTCGATTCAGATATTATCTTAAATCTTTAAATGAAAAAATCGAAGTATTCTCCGGAATCGAATCACATTTATAAATAATTTTATGAAAAACGAAAAATGCCAAAAAATCGTCAAGGAGTATATATATATATATATATATAATGAAAAAGTGAAAGTGAAATATTCAATTTACAAATTTTAGTTTTCAATAGGTTGCCTAATTACATTTTAGGCAGAAGCAAAACAATACACTAGTCTAAAATCTAAAATCTTTTAATAATGAAGATTTAGAGAAAGTAAAAACTAGAAATACGACCAATATCGTATTTCTCTGTTATTCTATAACAAGGGTTAGAAAAAGAAAAAAAAAAGTAGATAAGTCGATGCAAAAAGAATAAACCATACAGAGATGAGGAACTTCTGTGCGGTCAAATCCATTTGGAGCAGATTCCCCACCACTGCAATATCTTCGCGAACAAATCATATAAATTTAAAAAAATATATATATTTATATTGTTCATATCTATTCAGACCAATTGTTTTTGATCGTTAACGCTGCAAATGAAGTTTTATAATTTGTTTTGGATGTGTTTATTTCACATGGTTCGTTAGGAAAAATAATTATTTTTAAATATTATTCAGCGAGAGAAAAAAAGTAATATATTTATATCATCTGCAGAAATCAGAAATCAAGTAGATTTTTTTTTTATTTTCTAGTCTATTATCTTCACCTTGGACAAGGGATAAAGGGCGTGGAAGCCCGAAGCCAAGACACATCATGTTTGTGTAATTAAAAATGTAACAAAAATAATTTGGTAAATAAATCCTTCAGATTACAAAGCATAAAAATTCACTTCCAAAAATTAAAAATTTGGATAAACTATCAAGAAATGTGAAAAACTAATGAAGAACAAAACATAAAAGAAATAGATATACTGAAAATAAAGAAAATAAGGGGTGAGTTTAAGTCAGAAAACAAGGACTAAGGTAAATTAAAAAGGCATAATAAAAGTAATGATAATAATAAAAAAACAATGTTGTTGTGTATTTAAATAGTTAGAAAAAGCCAAGTAAATAAATTAAAAATTATTTTAAGATACGCGTTGATTGTTTTGTCTAGGTCTGTTTGGGGCCTCCTGGACGTGAACCAAGGACCATATCGCGCTCATTTATTTTAAACAATAATTATATATATATATATATATATAATATAAAAAATCATGATAACTAAACTTTGAATCATAATAAAGTAAAAATAATTTTCTTTTTTCTTTTCTTTCCATCTCTAAAATAACTAAATCCTCGTTGATATAAAAACAATAAATAGAATAGGATAATTAGCATACTATTATTTTAATCTTCGTTTTCTATATACTTAGTTTGTATATCTTCCTTATCTCAGTATATATTATTTTAGAAGCTTCAAACGTAGCATCTAGGCAACTAAGGAGGCAGTCAGGTCCTTTGTTTAAATTCTCAACTCTTCCTTTCTAACTATTGTATACCTACCTATCTCTTTGAAGGGAAACAATCGTCTTAAAGAAATTAATTAGCCTAAACTAGATTTTAATATTCAAATAAGGATTTTGATTTGATATTTTTATATTAAAACAAAATCGAGTTTAAAGGAAAAAAAAAAATAAAAAATGAGATGCCATGAAAAAGTTATTGAATTTATTCATGTTTGATTTTTTAGAAGCTTATAAAGCCTATTAATATTAATATAAGGAAGAAAAATATTTCTGTCAAAAATAATCACGAAGCCTATATATTTCATTATTTATTAAGTAAAGAAATGGTAAATAAAACTCGTATTAAATATTCTGAGTTAACTAAAAATTTAAAATTGTTCTGTCAATTAATTAATAAATACTCATTAAAAGATTAATGCCTCAGACATTTTTTATATCGACGTGCGCCGCGGTGCCCTGATACGCCGTGAGTGGCTTATAAAGGCAGCGCTAAATGTTCCAAAATGTCCATTTGGAGTCAAAAAATATACTTATTTAGTACTTTTCTCTTTGACATGATATCTTTGTGAATTTGAAACGGGTTAATTTAATAAGTATTACAAGAGTTAGAGAAACTTACGATTTGACTTGGGGCACCCCTATAATCCTAAAACATTAGAGGCGCCGTGAGAGGGAAAAGGAACCACTGCTTTATACAAAGGTTATACTAACAAGAAAAAAAGCTCTTTACAAGATCTTTCAGATTTTAGGGAGAACTTGCATAATTTGTATTTGCTCCTAAATCGTACCGCTTCTGTTTCATGTATTCTGTGAAAGGAGAATGTCCTTCTAGTAGAATAAAAACCGACAATCATTTTTAAAAGGACATGAACTTTGTTCTGTCATTTCATTAATAATAGGTTTTTTATTTTCAATAAGATTTTGATGACATGATTCATTAATTCTATTTGTCGGGGTGGCCAAGTCCTCATGGACTTCTATTGATATATCTCTTTTTTTCAAATGAATGAGAATATATATACTCATGACCTTGATTTAACCCAATTCGACCAATTTATGTTATTTCCAAATTCAGCAATTGCCGACCCCTAAACTAACTGTTATGTCATATCCGTGAATATATTCTAGGAAATTTTCTTCTTAGTGTCAAAACCAGTTCTCTAGCTCTAATCTAAAAAAAAAAAAACAATCCATCCAATGTAAAGGGGTTTTATTCTCTTAATTTAAATAAATCATAATATAAATCTGTCTCGGAAGATTCTATATTTATTTAAACAAAACGTGATTTTCCGTTGAAATCATGACATCGATTTTTTTCTTTCTTTCTCACTATGTATTTATTATATAAGTAAGAGAAAGTAAAAATTCATCAAAATTCGTCCAGTGAGATAAAACCTAACTATAAATAAATTTTATATTTATAAGAGAGAGAAAACTAGACTATTCAATTACAAATGGCATTAGAAATATATGAGAGAAATCTTTAATAATTACTTATCTTGGTGAAGAAAATTTTGAATTTAGTAACTACGCGAAATTTTATAAAAATTATCTTCCAGGAAAGCAAATGAGAGGATTCATTCATTTTTCTCACTTTTTCCAAATATATGGGCAGATAATCTTTTTTTTTTCTCTCTCCTTCTCGCGCTCCAGGATAGAGATAGGTTTGTCAACGATCCCCAGAGAGAGAGAATGGAGAAAGCAAAAAAAGATTTTTAAATTTGAATTCAAATAAATTCAGTGGAAAATTAAGTAAGAAGATTTCATTGGTTCTTTTTGGCATCCATATCACACACATCATTTGAGGAATAAATTATATAAGAAACCTCTCTGCGTTGAGGGGATTCCTTTGAGACTTTTCCTGACGGATGTCGTGTTCAAAGTTTATGTAGACCAGGGTCGGTCCCTAGAGTCATTCACTTGGTGGTCAAATCGTATGGGTAGTGGGTTAGTTTCGTGACCAAATTTCCTTCCAGGAGAGCCTCTCGCTAGAACTGATATCAAGAGACAAACTCTAATTTTCGATTGTTTCTCTTTTGATCTCAAGATACTATCAGGGCTCCAAGCTTCTGTAGTTTTTTCAAAAGTTTAGAATAAAAATCATGTTTATAAAATTTGAAAAAAATTACTGCCCCTGTCTTTTGGAGCAGCGGTAGAGCGTTTGATTTATTAGAAACATTGGTTAGATTTTTTTTATTCTGATCGATAAAATTTATTTATTATATTGGCTATCAATTATTTTAAGTTAAAAAAAAGTTAAAAAAAAAAAAAAATTTAGTTTATATATACTTTATACTTTATATTATATTACCATATATAAGAAAGATATTTTTTATTTCCAAATTTTTATAAAAACAAGAAAGAAATAGCTAAAAAAAGGGGATGAGGAAAGGATCCCCCAATGTTGGTAAATTTCATAATAAGAAAGAGATGTTGGAGATTTAATCCGAAGTACAAATGTAAGCAAGCTTATGAGTGTTACATTTCTACAAACAAAAATTCTCAACTAGAATACCATTAGCGGCAAAAAAGTGGTTACGTTTTAGTTTTTGCTGCAATGAATTCATTGCGCAAGGTTTCCTCTTTAGGGAA
>JAAAKE020006152.1:0-11093 GCA_010014785.2 Anisolabis maritima
AGCCGGCGGGGGAGGGAAGGGCTTGGGGGGAGCGCGCGCCGGCCACGCAAAAAAGGGGGGGGGCCGGGTGTGGGGGGGGGGGGGGTGGGGGGCCAAGGGGGGGGATGAGGGGCGGCCCCGCCACAGAGAGATCGTCTTGGCCAACCCACCGCCGCGCCATCTGGCGGGCAAATGTCGCAACGTGGTGCCTCTGCTCATAATAAGCGATAGTTCATTGGCGAAGGAAAAACAGTGAGTCAGTGACAGCCGACCGAGTCAGTCTTAGGGGTATCTAAAACATCGACTGACTGTCAATCGGTAACCACGTGAATTTTCAGTTAAGGAATTTGACGTTTTGTTTTTCGAAAATCCCCACTTTCGCGCGACTCAAGGGGCGGATATCCCTACCATCGGGTTTTTAGGGGAAGGAAGAGCGCGAGTGGAGGGAGAGAATACGAGAGTGACAGAGAGAGAGAGAGGAAAAAATTACTTGGCTCACCCCTGAGCCCCTCCCCCTGCCCGTTGCCCCTGATGGGCAGAGGTGCCAGGCCCAGAGTGGATCGCTCGCGATTGGTGGCAACAGGGCCTGAGAGCACAACACTTGTCCGCTAGAAGAGCACGTGAGTCCGGGGATGCCGGCGAACCGTGGTTAAAACATTCTTATCTTACGAACGACGACGAACATCATGAGCTCTTACCAGTTCGTCAATTCACTTGCTTCGTGCTATGGTCAGGCACAACAAGGACAACCTCAACGTCAAGGACCATCACCGGGTGCCGCGGCTGCCGCTGCCGCTGTTGCCGCCGAATATTACAACCCGAACGGCGGTGGTGGTGGATATCCACCCGCGGGATGTTACTCACCACAGGCACAAGCACAAACCCACTACAGTCAACATTACCTACAAAGTCCGGCGATGATTGACTATACACAACTCCACCCCAGTCCGTCATCGCATACTCAACAGCCACAACAACAACCCCCTCAACAACGTCACTTGCAGCATACCAGTCCCGGGGCGGTAAGCCCTGGGCCGCTATCAGCCGCGGCACCAAACGCCACAGCCGCGGCTGCCGCCGCCGGACAATTATTAGCCAACAGCTGCAAATACGCCGAGCCGGCGGGTGTCAGTTCGCCACAAGATTTAAGTACGACAACAGCAAGTGGTGCTGGTGCCGGTACTGCACCAGCTGGACGTGGTACTCCACCAAAAGGGGTGACATCGCCGGGACCGCGAGGTGCTTCACCACCGGTTGCAACTGGTGCCGCACCGACTGCACCAGGAACAGCGACTTCATCGGCGAGTGCTGCTGCCGTCGCGCAGAGCTCCTCATCACCGGCGTCGTCGACTACGTCCAACTCGAGCACGGGCAACGGGAGTACCGGCAATGCTAAGGCTGGCTCATCCGGCAATCCACCGCAAATCTACCCTTGGATGAAGAGAGTGCACCTCGGCCAGAGTGAGTACCCAACAAGTGTCCCATACCATCAATCATCGCCACACGCGCCAAATAAAACTTCTCTGAAAATCCACTACTACCCAAAGGCTAAGAAATGCCCGATGATTTATGGGCCAAGTTCTCAGTTAAGTAGCCGATAGTCTTGAGGAATGTCGTAATTGTGTTTGTGGGATTTTTCAAAAAAAATTATTAATGATCCCGCTTGTTTTATATTCCCAACATACAGCTCCTTGATCAGCTAATTAATTAATTTGGAAAAAGAGCGCAAAGCAAAAGCAAAGGGCGCCGTGAAAACACAATACGTTCAAAAAGAGATTAATTGAATTTTATCGCGACGATGAAAATCCTATGACAGTTGAGGGGAGGAAAGGGAGCCGAAAAGGGACAAAAGGGTGCAATGTGGGATTTTAGGCGTGATGAGGACACGCGTTAAAAAAACCGGATAAAATGCATAACGGAAAGATATGTTAATGGGAAAACAATTTATAAGTAAGAAAACAACTTGTTGTTTGGGAAAAGATATTGCCTCTATTAGTGACAATTATATGGCCATAATGTCAAGGATTGTTTAAAGATTTGAGAGGAAAAAAAATAAACCACACACATACACATACAGACCGACACACAGACAGCGGTCCCTTAGGTTTTATGAACTGCTGGGGGGTGAAAATTTACGATCGGGGGTCAGGATAGGGATGGGGTGGCATTAGATACCCGGAAAGCAAAAATAATCGCACGTATCAGGTTTGATTAGCGGGTACCCGGTGGTCCGCCCCCCGCACTGCGACGGCGCGCACCGCCCCCGGTTGGGGGCGGCGTTTTTGCGGCCCCCAAGACGCAGGCCCGTCCCTCCCCCGGATTCAAGGGATCTCCGGTGACGTCGTCGTCCCAAAAACAAAAACCAACATCTGTGTGCAAGTTTAATAGAATGATTACTCATCAGCATATGGAAAAAAAAAGATGACAGTAAAAAAAAAAACTAATAGACCACATGAGGAAATCATAAAAATTAATCTTTTAATGAATACATCTTTTTTTCCCTCTCCTTCAAACACTTAATTGTTTCATCATCAATTATTAATTCCGAAATGAATATTTCAAAATATCTTTGATTCATTTTTTTTTAATTTATGATGATTTATGCCTTAAAAATTATTTTTTTATAAATAGGTAGATGATTATTTTTAAGCCAAAGTGGTAAAGAAAATAATAGTAGAGGATTCACGCCCTTTTAGCCTTTTTTCTTTTCTGTTTTAAATTTCGTTTTCTATCCATCAAGTGGAAAAGCTACGCTAGAGTTCTTAACGCCGTGGGTATCAGATGATATTTTAAATAAAGATAAAAAGTTAAAATAAATTCGATTTGATCATGAAATAGTGCGTTAGATTTAAAATTTTATTCTAACGTAAAATTTTTTATCTAGGTAAGATAGTGAGAATAGTGAAAAAATTAAAATAAATATTGTAAAAAGTAATTTCATTATTTGAAAGAGTAAATATAACCCTTCAAAGTATTTTGATATTAAAATTTAAAGAAATTGAAAAAGTGAACTTAATCGCTTCGTCTTCTGAAGTGAAATAATAGAAGAATGAGAATGAGTGTTTTGTGAAAAAAATTATTTATTTTTCTAATTATTCAAATTTTTAATCAAAATCCTTAAGAAAATATTTTTGGTGAAAATTTTTTAATATTTATATTCTTATTTCTTTAATAATAATGATAATTTAAACATCTTTGTTGCCTATAATAATCTGAATAACTGGAAAATCAAAATATGAATTTTTAAATTTCTAGATCTCAAAAAGATATACAAATGATTATTTGGTAAATTCTTGTATCATCATTTGAGTAAAGATAATAAACTTCTTGATAAATTTTATTAAATGTTTTAATAATTAATTATATTTTGCATATTAAAGGTTGACAAAGTATAATATATGAACTGAGGATGGTTGACTTACAGAAGCGTCGCAACATGTTCCAAAAAAATTTTTAAGGATTTTTCGTTAGATGATAAAATAAATTCATACTTTGCCAAAATATTGTTGCATTTAATATGAATAGAAATTTTAAAATTTTTAAAACGTTTATGGAAAAATCTTATTCGCTAGACGGAATTTTATAACTTTGAAAAGTGATTATTATAAATTATTAAATTTTTTTTTGTGTCTAACGAAACATTAATCTATTTACCCTAGACTTTGTGATAAAGAGACAAAATGAGGAACGAAACGTTATCGAATTTTAACACTTGAAAACAACAATTTTCTTATTATTTCCGCATTTTATTGATAAACAAATTATTTTATCATCTTATTTAATTTGTAAACATATTATTATAATATATATGAATTATTGTTGCCTTTTCAAATGCCGGAAGAGAGCCAATAATAGATAAAGTTATACTAAAACAATTTTAATTTTTTTTTTATAATTCAGAATCCTTGAGTTTAAAAAAATATTGATATTAATATAGTAACAATAATTATTTTGGACTAACTAATTGTAACTTCAGTTTTTACATATTAATGCGTTGAGTTTTTTTTTTATCGTTTCGTTTAATTTGTAAACATAATTACACTTATTTCATTAATTATTTTAAGGCCGGAAGAAATCAACGGTTAGTAGATAAAAATGAATATTTTTTTTTTAATAGCTACCTTATAAAGAGGTTTCGATACAAATCTAATGAAACTGAAACATATTAAATGCAGAAATAGCGAAAAAGTTCTAGTTGCAATATACTAAGCGGGAGAAAAACAATGATCTAAATTTAATTTAATCCGTTCATTCAGATAAAATTTGGAAAAGCGGATCGGATTAGGGAGGGCGAACATTGTTCTTGGAGGATGCCCATCTCGGAAACAACGAAATAAAAAAGTTAATGCCTTTTCTAAAGCAAATTTCTTAAAATTGCGTTGCAAAAGAAAGTGTTAATAATTCGTTATTAGCTTATCTTTTTAATAATAATTATAA
The DNA here is from genome assembly GCA_010014785.2 of Anisolabis maritima. NCBI lineage: Eukaryota > Metazoa > Arthropoda > Insecta > Dermaptera > Anisolabididae > Anisolabis > Anisolabis maritima. The sequence continues at coordinate 4,417 of JAAAKE020006152.1, forward strand.
ATAAAGGCCAGATTTATGAACTAAAGGCATCTGACTTCGGAATATTTCAATGTCTTTTGAGAACACTGCTAGAAAAAATGGGATCTCTAAATTTCTTTCGGCCATTTATTTTTATAAAGTATTTATATAAAAGTATGACAATGACCGTTAGCCATCTATATTTATTTAAATTAATTGGTATCCAATTATTTTAAATCTCAAGATGAACAGAAAAAACCAAAATCCTTTGGAATGAAGTTAGAGCTTTGACTCGGCTCCAAGGGGAAGAGCTATAAATTACTTAATCTTCCGCTCTTTTTGATTCAAATGAATGCAACGATTTTAGCAGCAAAATTTTCTACGGCCCCTTTGAGATGGGAAGTGGCCCACGAGTCCAATTGCATTTGATACTCCTGGTTTATAGCCTATTATTATTTCTGCCGAAGGATTGTATGACTCTTATGTGATTATTTCTTCTTCATTTGTAAAAATTGGAAGCGTCTTTCCACACGCTTATTCTTGAAGATTTTTATTTTAAAAAAAGAATTTATATTTATTAAATTTTATATTCTTTTTTTTATTTTATTTTAAGAAATGCCTGAAATGGATTTAAATGCGGACAGACTGATACAGCGTATAATTATTATATTCATTCCAATAATTTTTTCCCTTATTTATTTATTTTTTCTTAGAATTCTCTCAAAAACTATAAAATTATCATTTAATTGTTAATTGAATTAAAAATCAAATTTTATAAGAAAAAAAGTAAAATTTGATTAATGTATTTTCTACATAAAAGTTTAATTTGTGCGAGTGAATGAGTTTTTTCTGGTTCGAATTCAGAAGAGACCTGATTAGAGTTGCGAGGCCTCCATTAAAAACTCCTGATTGGATGCTAATCACAGGTTGCGATCAAGTGTGATCGGTTCATTTAATTATTATTATATCGAATCCGTAATTAAATGCGGAATTTCTTAACAAAACAAGAATATTTAACGATTAACATAATTACTTTTTTTATACTGTTGTTGTTATTGTACTTGTCGTTTTAATCTGATTTTTAATCATATTTTTAACAGGAAATAACAAAAAGAATAATTAATAAAAAAAATTTATATTGTAATTAACTTTTAATTTCAATATTAATTTTCTCTTTTAATTAATTTTTGTTTCATAAAACACCAAAAATATTAAAATATATTTTGTTAATAGAAATTTGTAATAGTTGGTAGTTTTTAAATAACGCCTTATGGAGTGTAAACCACGAGTCAATATACAGTTTAAGAAAAAAATACTTTGCAAAATGATTTTGTGTATGATTGGGCATAATTCGCTCCATCTGGTCTCGTCCCATGATTTTATTTAAACATTAAAAATTTGTTGATCATAAATATCGAATCTGCATATAAATAAGTTTGTTTGTCCGCTTAAAATGAAAAGTATACTTTCCCTTAAAACGAAATTTTATATTTATCAAAAGAATTGTGATGATAATATTTTATTTTGATACAAATTTCCTTTCTTCTAAGGGTGAAGTAATTTTTTTTTTAATTCAAAAAGAGCTGTGTGACTAGTTTTTAATAATTATTATTTACTTATATTTACTAAGAAAAATTTAATATTAAAAAGAAAGAAAATTTTTTTTATCAAGTATAGACGAAAATAGGAGTTCTATATATGGTATTAAGTTTTGTAGAGGCTGGATGGACCTAAGACGAGCTCTTCCAAGACTAGATCAGATATAATAGTCGACTACTTTCAACTGTATAATAATCAAGGAAAATATTAAGGTTTTAAAATTATATTATTAAAATTTGCCGTCAGGGCAAAATTTTTAGAGAAATTTTTGGTGGTCGTGCTCTTATCCCAAAACAAATCCAAGAAAAAAGTTAAGATGCGGAAGGTTTGGGATTGTTGTTATTTGTACTAAATAAATATTAAAATTAATTATTAAAGAGGAAAATTTTTCTAGTACATTGAGAACTTAATTGAAGCATTAATAATTCATGTTTTTTAAATATATCGGTATATATGCTATGTAGAAATTAATAAAATATCGCTCTTTATAAGATATTAAAATCTGGAAATTATTTCATTTCGTAATCATAAATTACTCATCATCAATTATTAAAATATTACCAAGTGAAGTTTCCGGTTTTTTTTATCCCTATTAGTATATATAATAATGTGGATATCATTGTTACTATTTTAAAAACTCAAACAAAATGATTTTTTTTTTTTTTTATTTAAAAATTAGGAGGTTCTGCTCCGTTCATTAACCCCTGGTGGGAGGCCCCGCCCCCTTATCTGGTCACATCATCCATTACGTAAAACGAAAGAAATTTTTTTAATATTAGATATAATATAAAATTAATAATTGGGGGTAAAATAAATAATAAGGGCAATATAAAAAATTTATAACATGGATGGATATTTAAATATTCTGAAATTACAATAATCACCTCGAAATCGCTTCATAATTCTTACTGTATCAGAATTTGAAGAATTTTCATAGATATTTTGAGATAGGTAGTACATTCTGCATAATATTAAGTTTCTTTCATTAAAATCGTTCAATCACTCCTCTAATAACCGAAATCGAACGCTTGATAGAAGTGAGGTTTACAAAGAAAAACTAAAAATTGGCTAAATATATGAGTAAAATATATATGATAGTATAAACTTTCGAGTAGCGGGCGAAACCCAGGAGCCTGATAGCGAGGACGATTTTTGGGGTGGTACTCGCGTGTTTTATATGCAGATGTATTGAAGCAGAAAACCCAGAACAAATGGCCATATAAAATTTTGGATATAAAATAATAAAAAGGCGCTCTTACTCCTAAGATTAGATCTTTTTTTTTTCCAAATCCTCTTAACAAGATTTTTTCATGGCCCTTTCAGGGCAGTTAGATTATAAATTGTTTTAATTTTCTACAATATTGAGGGTTTGCTGTAAACAGGAATAATTGTCCTTTAAAACAAAAAACTCCTATCTCCTATCCGTTAAATCGAAGGATTAATTAATAACTCACGAAGCAATCCGTGTGCTACGGAATACCGGTTGAGACATAACTCAAATAATAGATCATTTTTATTTGAACAAATTAGTTATGCATGGAAGAAGAAATGGAAAAATATTTATTATTTTGTTCTTTAGCATTGCATTCGCGAAAAGTCAAAGTTCAGAAAATGTTAATAATGTGAGTGCGAGTGTATGTGTGTGTGTATTTGCTGATCTTAAAGTTCAGGAAGGCAAACGATGATAAACTCGTCTCTCGGGAGGAAAATTTTATAAATTTCATTCATTTATTGTTTTATTTCGAAATTGTTGTTAGTAAAAGCAGAAAAGGAAAAAGAAAATTTATCTAAAAATATTCTCCATTAAACATTAGTAGAATAAATATTAATAAATAGTGAGTTTAGATGGGTGGCAGCCGGATTGGAATAAAGACGATAAAAAGAAAACAACCGCTTGGTTCCTCTCCCAATCCGTTATTGTTAAGAAACAGTGTGGACGTTCGTCGGTATCGTCTTCCGACCTTCATCATGAGAGGTATAATTAGAAGAGATGACTTTCTCATCTCTCTGGAGATTCCTGGTTTACACGGCATCAGGAATGCTGGATACAAAAAAATAATCGGTGCCCCGATGAAGGTCGGAAGACCCGTTCGAAACGTTGACAATATTTCTTAGCAAAAAAGGATTGGGAAAGGAACCAAGTCGTTGTTTCTTTTTCCAAGCTAGCTGCCATCCGTCTAAAACTTATTTGAAAAATTATCTTCATTAAAAAAACAATCGCAAAAAAAGTTCGACAAATGGTTACCTAGTTAAAAGGGAATCGTATGAATAGAAAAATAATTTCATTTAAAATATTTTTATTAGGTATATTTTTCCCTGTGAGGACTTTTGTTATTATTGGGGCACTTAAAAATTCTTAAAACTTTTGCAGTCCTAATATATTATGTTTATCTCTTTAGTAATGGGGCTGATATATCGTAACTTACTTTACTTCTCCTGTTTAGAAAGCCCGCGCACAAAGCACAATTCCTCTTCTCTTTGAAGAAATGTAATTATAATTAATTAAACATTTAAATTATAGTATTATAATAATTTCTCTCTCCAAATGCTATTTCTTTGCAAAATTTGATAGAAATTAATTAAGAATTGTACGAACACATATTTAGATATAAAGTGTTCATTTTTATATATAAGAAGATTTAGAACTCATTTATGGCTCTATTTTAATAGATAAGAGCAATGCGTAATGCTTAATCTATTGTTTATATGTATTAATAAATAAATAGAGTGGAGCCAATAGAAAACATGCCTTCCAAAAAGAGTTACCGGCGGCTGTGTGTCTATTTACGTTTTAATATTTATGTAAACATTCCTTGAACCTTATCCATTGCTCTTATCTATTATAAAAACTTTTATACATAATAATTTCTCTCTTCTCGATCTTTAAATACTGTTGTTATCTATTTATCATAAAAGCCTCTAGAAAACTTCTTTTGAGTAAATATTAAAAAAATAATGATAATTTTAATTATCAAAATGATTTGCTTAAATATTAAAATGATTCATTAAAAAAATGAGAATTTATCTCTTTAATTTGTTTATATATAATGATTAGAAAAGAGTGATATAAAGTGAAAAAAATTGATGAAAAAAAATTGAAGGCGTTTTGATGTTCTATCTTTGATCATCAGAAGCTATTTGTACAAATTCATTTTGCTTGTTGGAAGGTAGACAACCCAACTCATTAATGAATTTTTTGATCGTCTAGAACGGAAATATTACAAGTGCGCATGCGTCGTCCGCTCTAGAAGAGCTCTAGAACAATTAATCGAAAAATTTATTAGTAAGTTGGTCATTTGGGTTACCTCTCTTCCATCAACAAAATCCAAATTTATGCAATCCATGGAACAACCAAATTATTGAGATTTAATTTTATTCAAGGCATTTCTCATATTCTTAGAAGAAATTCAATACTCAATGTTATTTTATTTATTTTTTTTAAGCTTTTTCAGCATCTGAGGCCACTTTAGATTTTTGACAATCCTAATTATTATTAATTATTTTACAAATTATTTAAACATTTTTTTTTTATATTAAATGAAATCGAATTAATTAATTTCATTGACTGGGATGCGAACCCATACCCCTTCAATATTTCTTACCTCTCGGTCACAGGTGGGAATATGTCCTTTGATTTGATTCAGTCGTAGAATTGTTTTGAAGACTTAAATTTTAAATTAATTTTATATATTATGATATTTGCTAGCTTTGATTTTTATATAGGAATGTAATATTATTAAATTAGTTACGTCTTAACGGTAAAAAAATTAAAATAACCTGAGTAAGTGAGTATGAAATAAACGAATGTTTTAAATTTTTTTTTATATTTTATCATTTTGTGGAGTTGCAATGGATCTTAAAGGGCAGTAAAATATCTAAATCTAAACCCAAACATAATTATGTCGCACTCATAGATCTATATTCTCACATAAGGATCAGACTTGTATTTAAAAAGTTTTTGATATGTCATTTGTCCTCCTCAAATAATGTCACTCATGAAATAATGAATAAGTTAGAATACTTTAATATTTAGAAATTTTCCTTATTCATGGCACATTATGCCGTTGTTTATTAAATTTCTATTTCAGCAAATTGCTAATTGTCTAAACAAAATTATTCATTTTTTTAATTGATATCACCTGTTTTGTCTATGGGAGAATCTCGGAAAATTAATTCCTTTTCTTTTGGGAAAATCTAAAATAAATTTACAAAGAATAAATACAAACATTCTATAGTTTTAATGTTATTCTTAAATGAGATATCAAACGTACTTTTGACATTTAAATTGATAATCTCAACTTCTTTTGAGCCTGGCAGTATAATTGTTAATTGGCTGTAAAAAATAATTCACTTCGCTAATTGGTATCCCTTGTTTTGTATCAGAGAGGTATTTATAAATATTTATAAAGGAATTTATTAATCTATTAATTATCAAAACACCGACATGTGAATTGAGAAACTGAATTAAACAATGAATATATAATTATTTAATTAAAAGTTGAAATCAAGAACTGTAGATTCAAAAAAATTTATTTTTTTTTAATCAATTTTTATCTATTCATTTGAAAATATTTTATTTATCAAAGATTTAAATTCTTCTAAGTCCCATTTATTATTTTTTTAAGTGTTTCTTTAATTTAAAAATAGGCAAGAAGTTGCAACACATTCCCGCATTTTTTATCCATCACTAACCATCTTCTTTGGGGCTGCTCTACAACCCTATCGAGTATACAAGTTATGTAAAGTTAATTTTTGTTATTTTTTAGGTTAACTTTTTAGGATAAATAAATATCTTTTAATCAATTGAATTAAAAAAAAATTTTTTTGAATAAAAAATTGAAAAAGATAGTATTATTTTCTCCAGTCAAAATTTATTTTAAATTCCTCTTTCCCATTTTATTAAGCTTGAAAAATTGGTATAAATAAATAAGGACGGAGTCTAAATGGCCATAGATGCCGAAAAAGTCAATTTAAAAAAAAAAAATTGGAAAATGATTTAAACAAAGATTAATAAATAAAAGAAAAAAAGTTCCAAAGAGTTTTCCTCTATATGATAACGAATGTTTATTATCTTATATCCAAAAATTTTTTTTAGAATAAATTACGACTTGGCCCAGTGG
>JAAAKE020006163.1:0-11092 GCA_010014785.2 Anisolabis maritima
CGACTGATTTTTGGATATTATTGAATAGAATTGAGAGGCAGTCCATTGTTGAAATATTTTTTTTGGAAATCAAAACTATGAAGTATTGGTAATGATAATTCTGAATATTAGTAATTTCTCGAAAATTTTTAATACACATGCTGATAAGGCTATTGGCCGAAATGAGGATCCAGACGATTGGGATTTGCCAGGTTTTATAATTGGTATTAGGGTTTGAATTTTCCAAGATTGAGGGATAATAGGAAGATATCTAATATGATTAAATCTAGTTAGTAAGAAGTTAAGAAAGCTGAAGAGAAGATTAATAATCATTGAGTAAGTTAGGGAACAGAGTCTTTACACGAAAATAAAACATTAAATTCCATAATAGTAAAAGGAAGATCTAAGATATCATGAGATTCTGAAGACGATAAAGGACTTTCTTCTAATACTACATACGAGGGGGCTAAATTGTCTAAAAAGATTTTTATTAAATGACCCTTTGATTTTTCTAATTTTATCCCAAATTTCTTTTGGATTTATAGAATCACTAAAGTCTTTCCAAGAATTTCTTTTTGCTAATTTTATTATTTTTTTTTTTTTTTTGCTTTAGCTTTGGCTTTTTTGAGTGCAATAAAATTATATAAGATATAATTTATTTTGTAATTTCTAAATGCTTCTTTTCTTTCCATTATAGCTGTCTTACACTCTTGATTCCACTAACAAATTGGTCTTCTAACTAGAGGTTTAGTAAAAGGGATAGATATTTTCGCAGCGTTAATAATTATTTCCTCTAAAATTTTAAATCTTGTACGAAGTGGGGAGAACAGTTGTCATTTTACTTTCGAGTAGAAATAGATTCCAATCTGCTAATTTTGTCTTAAATTTAGGTTTAAAATTTACACTGTTATTATTTCTTGATATCATAGTTAATAAAATGGGAAAATAGTCAAAGCCTAAAATATCATCTAACATTTCAAAGTTCAGATTTAGCAGAGCATCTACAATAGAGGGATTAAGAGAGTCTCGTTTCTCTTCCATTGTTTAGAGTTACAAGATTCTGCTAAATTTATTAATGCATCACCCTAAAATTACATCCCCTTTCTTGGGAGTGCGCTAAAAATAATTCATAAGAATCAATTCCATATTCTTATTAGGTAAACGAGTTCTTGAGCTCTCTACAATCGAAACAACATTTCTTCTCCATTCATTCATCCCTGTTTTTCTTTTCATGGCATCATCTACCCATCACGTCCTTGGCCTTTCCCAGCATCTCCTCTCAATCAGGTCCTTTGTAACTCACTATTATCAACACTTCATGTGGTGGTGGTGGTGGGTGCACAGTGAGATATTTCGACCCCTAAAATCTTATTTTTTTAATTACCCCCCCCCCCCCTGGAAATTTATTTCTCTTTCGTTGCATATTTTGTTAGTATATTAAAATTCTTGTATATCTCCTCTATTTATCATGATGATGATGCGTTGCGTGTTTTTTTTTTTTTAAATTCCATGGGCGGTTATTTTGTCAGGCGCGTGGCTGAGACGTGCCTGGTATGGGCTTTGCGTGCTCTGGGATCTGAACCCAGGACCCCTCTCTCTCTCTCTCTCTCTCTTGCTCAACCATTATTATCAATATTATTTATTATTGTGCTGCCATGAAAAAGTATAGTCTCTAATTAAAATAATGGAAACCACAAATCTTAAAAGAAAGAGAGAGAGAGAGAGCCAATGACATGTTGACCTTTCTTGACTTTTTATTCAGTTATCGATCAATCAACAAATAAAATTAGAATTTCTCTCTTAATAGACGTCTTTATTTTTAAAATTGCTGACCAACTCAAGGACGAAATTGAATTAAATATGTTTTGAGATCCCCTTTTTTTGGTCTACCATAACTCAAAAAATGCGTCTGTTCCTCGATGCAGACGTAGAGGTCTCGCCTCACATACCAAAGGTCAGTGGTTAGCTTCCCGTGTTAATAGACAAACATTTATTCAAATAACATGGACTACCAATTAATATAGATAAATAAGGACGGAATCTAAATGACCGAAAAAGACAAAAAAACAAAACTAGCAGCAACACCAAAAATTATATTATTGCAATTTAATGATAAAAGTACAAAACCCCACGTCCTGATGAAGAACACGTTGATAATTAAAACTTAAATAAGATTTTTATTTAATTTCCTTGCCTGCACATCTTCCCAGAGACTGGACCACATGTCATTGTTATTTTTTTTGTTTTTGCTTTTAAAGAAATTCAAGCCCGGTCTCTTGGTGCAGAGGTAGACGACTCGCTTCATGTACAAAGATAAGTGATTCTCTTCCCGTCACGAGCGACAATCAATAGAAATACGTAAAGACAGAGACTAAATAGCCTCAGATGCCGAAAAAGAGTAAAAAACAAAAAAAAATAAACAAGGGATGTGCGATGTGTTTTTATATTCTTTAGAGATTTTCACAATCGCTAATTTTAATTAAAATTAACGGCACACCAGTTGATTTTTCTTCACTTATTTATTAATAATTCAGTTGCCGTTGGCGTGTATAAACAACACGCGCAGATAATCAGATGCAAAATGGACCAGTTCCCAGACTGATGGATGCTGCTGCCAGATGGCAGCACTGAGTAGTCGAGATGCGGCTCCAGGGCCACCTGCTTACACAGCATCCCGCTAGAGAGCGGATAATGCCAAGTAGCAAATATCTAGACACGAAATATAAAAACTCACCTTATCTATCCCCAACAAAAAATTTGATGGTCAGTTGGTTTAAGAGATATTTAATTAGATTAAAGATGTTAATTAAACCCGCCATTCATTATTATTATTTTTTTAAATCTTATTCTCGACATATATATTTCTATTAAATGGTAGCGAATATAATATAAATAAACTTTTGTCGCTCAGGACGAGAAACGAAACATTGGCGTTTGGTGTATGAAGCGAGACCTCTTCCTCTGCACCAAGGCACATTTTATTAAAATTAAGTTTTAATTAATTATATTCTTTGACTTTATTGTTTTGCTCAATGGCAGATGACGCTCTCCACTTCAACGAAAAAAACATTTTTTCAAGTAAATTACAATAAATTTGAATACAAGTGTTGCATATCATTTTACTCAGAAAAATAGCACCTCTTAGAATTCAATATAAAATTACATGTTAGTTAAGAAAAAAAATATTAGCTCTCGCCATTGCGGGTCAGAAATTTGACTGAAGATCTAATGCAGAATTTCAACAAAATGGAGAAATTTATAGCATGTCTCTCTCTCTCTCTCTCTCTCTCTCTCCCAGAGCAAATTCTCTTTTAATCGCGATTGCACTCACTTATATTATAATCTAATTTATATTCACCTGCAATCAAACTTTCTTATTTTAATAAGTGAAGTGACGGGTTTTATCCGCATTCATCTGGTTCACTAAATACACTTTAAAAACGAACGGATGTCAAAAATAAAAAAAGATTTCTTAAAACCGGAAAGCAATGAGGAAAAAAAAAATCAATCAATAATTATTAGCTATTATGAAACGCATTTTAATATTTCTCTGCTACGGTGTTATAATTTCGTCTATTTATGCGAGTCCTATCTTGAAAATTCATTTAAAACTAAAAAAAAAAAAAAAAAGAACCTATATATATATATATAATTTTAATTGATGAGGGCTCTGTGTCAGTTGGGTGTCCCCGTTCTGGACAGAGATCGGTGTTTGCATCCTGGGTAGGAGGGATTTTTTCCATTAAATGAAAATATTTAATGTAAACCAATACTCAAGTATGCTCTGGATTTGAATATTGGATCCCACCACAATAGAGCCTTCATACTTAGTTAACTAGAAATGAATAAAAAAGAAGGTAGAGTTAGTAAATAAAGTAATTTCACGAGGTGTCGATAGATGGATGTCTACGGCCAGAGGACGGCCGGGTTTGAGGAGTGTTTGCGTACGAAACCAACTCGATTAAATAAACGGGGATTCCAGTATGTGGAACTACACGGTCCAAATGAAATGAAATGAAATTTTATAAAAAACCCAAATTGAACTTTCAAACAGGACAATTTTGTTTTCTTGTTTCTTTTTTTTTTTTTTTCTTTATCCAAAAAGAGAACAGACTTTTTTTTAAAATTCTCTCTGACCAAGTGGGGACCCAATCCAAAGAATTAAGAAAATGTTCCTTGGAATGCTTCAAATTCAAAGTCAGGCGAACCATTCTTCCATAACGCCATAGAGGATGCATATCACTAAATGCCCTTTACACAATGTCCCGCTCGGGGTTGATGAGTTTGTGATTCCTCATTTGCTTATGTGACCCCTCGACAGCCTGCAAAATTAACATCTTTGAAATGGTCATGTTATTAATTCTTTATAAATCTTGTGAATTTGTACTTCATAGGATTCATTTCTAATAAAATTGTACATTTGGGGGGCAAAGAGCCTTATGTAATATATTACAATCAAATGAATAAAAAGACCGAAGTCTGAAGTCGCAAGGAAAAACTAAACTGAACAATTACAGCAATTGTATATAATAATATTTCTAATCCATAAAACAAATAAATTAATTTATTATTATTATAAATTTTGTAAAGTCTTCTTCCGCTTATCCAACCTTATTTATTTATATAAATCGGTAGTCAATATAAATTTGTCACTCAGGACGTGAAGCGAGACCTCTACCTCTGCACTAAGGGTCAGTGCTTTATTAATAAAAAATTGTATATAAAAATCTATTAATTAAAGATATAATCCAAAGTGAAAAAGAATCGTTAAATCTCGCAAATTATTTAATATCTTATTATATTAAAAAAAAAAAAAACATGGTGGAAATTGGCACCCCTGAGGCGTAGCCAGTGGCTCTCACTTAATTATACGAACAACGTTTAGAGATCCATCTTAATTGAATTTGTTGTAACAGAAAAAGAAAAAGAAACCAAGTATTGGACTACTAGATAACCTTTTCTCACCTGATTTCTTAAGCCCTTGAAAAAATTTGATATTTATATACTTTCAAATGGTTTGTTGTTGTTGTTGTTTGGTCTGTAGCAATAACAACAACAGCCCTCAGGCAAGACAGACAGACAATCTTTTCTTCTTCTTATATATGCAAATAAAGCAGGTGCTATGCCGGAGATACCTGTTGCTGTTTTTTTGATAATGACGTTTGGGTTCGTCTATTGCTCCATATGCAAATGAGAAAAGGGGTTGCTGATGATGATGATGATGATGCAACAAAACAACAAGAAAATCCTTAATTGTATTAGAAAAAAAAATTTTTTGTTTAAATATAAAATACTACAATCAAAAAAAAAAAAAAAAAATCATCTTGTTTTCCTTTTATTTATTAAGAAAAATTGCAAAAACTGGTGATGTGACTAAGCACATTCATCCATAAGTTACATTTGTTTTAATGATATAAATTAATCAAAAAATGGCGTGATTGAGCACATCATACAACTTTAATTTAAATAGGCCTCGCTACATGTTTTACTTTTACAAAAAGATTCCTTCCAAGGATATTTATTATTATAAAATATATTTGGTGTGAGTACACATATCACGCAACTTGCTGTTTTTTGATAGTCGTTGATTGTTTTTTTTTTTTTTTAATTCATTAGAGATTTTGAAAAAAAAAAAAAACGATTAGTAGTAAGTAGATTATTAAAAATATTCAGGTTAAATTAAAGTAAGTCATGAATTTAAAATCAATTTTTAGAAACTTTTCGTTTTCGTTTTTTTTTTTAGGGTCACCTTTCGGATTATTTCTTTTCTTTTCTTTTAGTTTTAGATGAGAATATAAAATTTTATCCCGTTGCGATTATTCGTTTAGGAGATGAAAAACAAACATACAAACTTAGATTGAATTAAATAAGGCATAGAATCCATATGGGCCTCAACTTGAAATTAAATCAATAAATATTTTTTTTTTTTTATTCCCCCGTTTAGCTGTCAACGATTGGAGTATTTATTTTTTTTTTATTTTCTTTTTTAACTAATTAATGAAAAAAATAGATAATTAAATATTATTTATTTATTTTTAATGGGTTTAGAAATTCACCAATTAAAGACCGGATATTTCTCTTTGAAATAAATAATTTTTTTTTAATAAATAAATAATTAAATAGGCTGGTAAAAAAAAAGTTAGCATTGCGAGTCAAGGTTTATGTTTCAAAGGAAAAATAGGAGTTTAGAGAAGAATAATTGTGTGTTAATTCAAAGAATGGCCAACAGATAGCAGCATGTTGTCACAAGCCGCGTCAGTGCAAAGATGTCAACATGTTGAAATTCGGGTGTTGCGGCAGCAAGTGTAACGAATGCTGTGAAAAGTTTAAAAGTCTACAGCCAAAAGAAGCGTTGAATGAATATTTTTTCTCATTACCTCCTCATAATAAATAATATTTATTTCATTAAAGTCACTCCTCTGAAATTGATTTATATTCCAGATAACGTTTTGATTAACCATCTTCAGAGCTTAAAATATAAATAACAATTTTTTTTTTTTAATTTTATTAACGTAGCCTTATTCTTCTGTCTTAATTTGAGGGTCATTTCAAGAGAATCTAATGAGATCTCTTCGGCTACTAGCTGCATAGCCTTCTTTTCAAAGAAAGGGTAGAGTTCGCTCTCCACTCAATTCGTGAATTCTCATATATAAAAAAAGCAAATATTTTTTCTTAAATGTCAAAAGGAGAAGAAAATGGCGTAAAAAAAATGTTTCAGATTTTAAACCTAATTATAATAATTTTAAATAACATGACATTTCTAGAACGTGACAACTTGTTAGAAAACTTAAAAAACTAATTAATATAATATCTAATCATAGAAAGTTCATTTTCTCTCTCTCTATGTATTTCCTATAAAATAATTTAGCAACAGATGTGGCCATCAAATACGATTGAATTATTACACGGGACTTATCTATACCTATAACGCGTTATTATTATTATTATTATTTAATAGAATAGGAGATATTGGTCCGCTTCAATCGTGATTTTTTCCCCACATCATGACCTAGCACTATAGCACATAGGATACAGGATCAAATCTCAAAAGTCAAATATTACTTTTCCATAAAAAAAAAGAATTGTGTGAATTTGTGGGATTTATTTTTTAATTAATAAAATAAAATAATTAGAAATAAATTATAAGTAATTATCCTTAATAATGAAATTCATTGTTAAGTAATAATTAATAATTTACAAGTTGTACAAAAGACAATAATTGATTTAAATTATTTTAGTTACCAAAATATAAATAAGGACGGAGTCTAAATGATGCCGAAAAAGACTTAAATTTCGCAAATTGTCTTTTGATTAATTAATTAAAAAATTGTGATAAAATCCCACAAAAATTCTAAACTACTTGTTAATTCAAGCGTGGACTATTGAATTGTTGTTGAATTTTATATCTCTATGTTTTTGAATTTTTAAAATAAAATTTTATTTTAGAGGAGGGGGCGCGATTTGCGTCTTGGACGCTGTCGTTGTCAAATATATTTTAACGCTCTAGCTAGACGTCTGTTTATTTTTTCATTTTTTCTGTTGTTAATGAGTTTTTAATGGATCTGATTGGTCCATCGGGAGGAAGGTAAAAAGACGCCCGCTGATTGGTCAGATAATTGATCTAAAACACGGAAAAAGAGAGGAAAAAAAGAGGGCGGTTAAACAAATGCAAATATCAAACAACAACAACAACAACCTGTTTTAATTATTATTACAAAATGAGAGTTGTATGGTGATGTCAGAGAGCAATCACTCAAATGCTAAAAAAAAATTCATTTAATTATAATCCCCGAGTCCATAATTATTGATTCCAAAATGTCTTTTCCTGTCACGCGTCGACTGTCGTTTGTCCTCTCTCTCTCTCTCTCTCTCTCTCTCTTTATTAATTGTCTCTCCCGAGAGAATTATTTTTAAATAAATAATGCATTTGAAGATAGATGGAAGTAGTAGCGAGAAAGTTTGATAAATTTCGGTATTTTTACGAAACTGATCATTCAAATGAGGAAATACAGAAATAATGTTCAAAGCACGTAGAAGAATTCTTTGGTTGTGACTGTAGCCACGGTGGTCACAACTTTATTGCGGCAGGGATGAAACACAACTGAAAACTATTCAAAAAACGCATCCCAGATCGGTGCTCTAACCCAGTATATGTTAATAATCTTTGCACTGACGTTGCTACCTTTTTCTGTGTTGCCATCTGTTGGTCATTCTTCGAAACATTAAGATAACTCTTGCCTAATCCCTTAAAACGACTTTTTTGAATTTTATTTCACTTTTTTTTAAGGTTTATATTTTAAATCATCCTTGTATTAAAAAGCTAGTAATTTTTTTTTTTTTTTTTTTTTTTGTTCAAATAAAGATGAAAGCATAGTATATGTTTTCCTAGCGAACAACTTAGAATATTATTTTAAAGAAAAATTAATTAGTACATTTAGTACAAAAGTCTTGATGAAGACAATCAATAGTTGACCGAAACGTTTTTTTTTTTTTTTTTATTAAGAACAAATAAAAAAAAAAATTTTTTTTCCTTCATCAGTGCATAGTTATTCCCTAATAAGAGTTTTATTTAATATCGCCTTTTAAATTAATGTCAATTTTCTACGAATATAAATAATTATATTGTTATACACTTTGTTTCAGTATAATTTTAGTTGAATTTCAAAGAAAGCACTAAATGCGTTTGGGCTGTGGCCAGGTATTAGAAGAAGAAGGAAAATTATACTAATTCATGGATATTGTTTTGAAATTATTATCATCAAAAAGAGAGAGAGAGAGAGAGGGAGAGAACTCTCCCCTCGAATATTCTAATTATAGTCTAGGAAATTATAACGTCAATTCAAAAATACGAGGAAATTCCTTTTTTTTTGAGTTCATTGTCTTTTAAGTATAACAAAACCACCTTCCCTCTCTCTCTCTCTCTCTCTCTCTCTCTCCTGACTTGCTGGAGAGTTTCATTCATTTCAGTTTTTTAATTTTTAATTTTTTTCTGAAAAAAAAAAAAAAATTATTATTCTTTTTCCATAGTTTAAAACAAAATTGATATAAATTTTTTAACGTCTATTAGATCACCAATTCTAACGTAGGATCGAACCCGGTTTCCGGTCGAGCGGGGAGATTATTAAACAACCAGATCATTTGATCGCCAATTGGACTCCTATCTGATATTAATCATATATCTATAAACATTACGTCATAGGCTAATATATAAAATTTAAATTTTTAGCATGTCAGAGATTGTAAAAAGAGAGGGGGAGGGGAGGGGGGGTAGAGTTTTTATTTCTGAAACTAGTCCATCTCAGTATCTAAATTTGTTGCATCTTTGTTTAAAAGATTGTGTTAACACTGTTTTTTTAAGCCTTTTTCGGCATTTGAGGCTATTTTGACTCCGTCTTTAATTTATTTAAATTAATTGGTAGCCAATATACTTTAGATAAATTTTTGTCGCTCAGGACGGGAAGAGAACCACTGACCTTTTAGTACGTGAACGTGGAAGTGGACCTCTAGCTCTGCACCAAGGGACAGGGCGTTAATAAAGTTGCACTTGGAATATTCCGGATAGCCAAACAGAAGCAAATTAATCCAAATTGAATTTTAATCGAAATATAAATGTGAGATTTAAGTGGATTATTAGAGAGAAAAAAATATAATTTGAATTAATTAAGCATCTCTCAGTTAATGATTGGCAAAGTTGACCGCTCGGCTTAGTCCAATTGACTTGTTTAAATACTTTCTCCCTAAATCGAATACGTACCCTTTTTAATGAAATATTTCAATTATAAAAAAAAAAAAAAAAAAAAATGGTTATATAAGGCCTAATCCAATTTTCTCTTGACAGGTCGCTCGATATGCGATTAGTAGCGATATTTTTTTTCCTTATTAGTTACAAATAATGAATTTATCTATTAAATATTCTATTGGAAAAAATGAATGCATTTCATGATTCCGCCTAAAGGCTGAAAGATACAAAAAATTCCCCTAAGCAAAAGCTGTTGAGAGTGACAAATAGAACAAATTTGATTTTTTTGAATTTCTCAATTTGGACTTAAAATAAAGTACCACTTCAGTTGGTCGGATGTTGATGATGGCTTTGTTTCTAGATTAAAAACATATATATAAAATTTGGTTTCAATTCGTTAGGCCACTAGGATGTAATCGTGTATACAAACTCACACAGAAATTATTGAAATATTCATTGTTTTTTTTGATTTTTTTTTTTTCGATTCGTATATGGATAAAGAGAGAGAGAGAGAGACTTGGACTCCCTCAGGGCATTCCAGGACGATCACGTGATTGCCCACGGTTCAGAAGTCTCTAAGTGTGTGTGTTGGGACCTCCACTATTGCTGGGAATAACAATCACGCCAGAAAAATTACTAATTACTAACCCCCCCCCTCCCTTTCCGCTATGACCCTTTGATATTGAAGTGAATATTTTTCTTAAAAAAATTTCCAAACTCTAATTTGAATTATTAATCACTTCAAAATTTGGTCGGGAAAATTATCTACGCATTAAAAAATTCCATGGGAATCAGTTAAGTAGTTTCAGAGTTAACTCTTTACAGATTTTTTATTTATTTATTTTTTTTTATTTGTAAAATGCTTATTAACCTTTATAAATAAAAAAAAAAAAATATAGAAAAATATGTTAACTCTAAAACTACTTAACGGATTTCTATGGAATTTTTTTCAATAAGCAAAGAATTTTCTTGAACAAGTTTTCGGCTCAGATTTTGATTCAAATTAGAGATCGGAAATTCTTTCGGATACCAAAGTGTGGGAGGGAGGGGAGTGAGTTAAGTTTGAATTTCTTTTCATTTAGTGAGTTTTTAAAAAATTCCATAGAAAACCGTTAAGTAGTTTCAGAGTTAACTCTTTACATATTTTTCTATTTTTTTTTTTTTATTTATAAAGGTTAATAAACATTTTGCAAATAAAAAAAAAATTTTTTTAAATTTAATTCTTATTTCTCGCAAAAGGAATTAGAAATTCCTTAAAATATTTTAATTTGGATTAGATCCGGTAATCCGAAGAATGGGGGTAGAGAGAGGGCAGATGGGGGACTGGGGAGGGTGACCGGGAATGGGTTAGAGAACCCGAAACCGGCAGGGAAT
>JAAAKE020006174.1:0-11092 GCA_010014785.2 Anisolabis maritima
GAGACTCAACTTAGGATTCTAAGGCGTAATTAATACTGCGAACCAACTAAAAAAACTTTAAAATTCTTTTTCCAACTGACCAAAAATTGCAACAAAATTTTCTTTATTATTAATAGTTCAAAAAGTTACCAATCTTAATGGAAATTTTGAGAATGGAGGGGGGGAGGGGGCGTGGAAAGGCAAATTAAAATTCGTTTAATTATTGTTTAACCTTATATTGTTTAGAAATTTTTTTTTTCTTTCCTAATCTAAAGGAAATTTCTCTAGACTTTTTTATATAACATTTTTTGAGTTTTTTTTCTTCATTGTTTAATTAGAATTTAAAAAAATTCTTTTTCGGTTCATCTGAGTCCATCTAGAGTATGTCCTTATTTATTTATATTAATTGTAGCCCATATAATATAAATAAATTTATGTCGCTCAGAACGGGAAGCGAACCACTGAACTTAGGTATGTGTTGCAAGACTTTTCTTCTGCACAAGTGACAAAACTATTTTAGGAGAATCAAGGAAGATATTAGAATTAACCAATTGAGAAAAAGTTTAATATAAGAAATAATAACCTAGTATAGTATAATGCAGTTATGATTTTACTTAGGAATGTTTTTAAGTGACGAGTGATGAACGTTTTCCACATCTACTTGAATACACCCCACCTCCCACACCGCCCCGATTATTGTTTAACGTTTATTTCAATATTTACTCAATAAAATTAGCTAAATAATTCTATGAAATAGCAAACGTCTTTCAGCTAAGATGAATCTCTTTCTGGAAATGTTTTTATTTTTTACTCATTAACATCATTGATATAAGATATGTATATTTTTAAAATATCAAAATATCACTCGTGATTATATTATTTATTTTTATTAGGTTTTGTTTTCTTATAAGGTAATTGTTAGTATATTTAGCCTTTTATTCACAAACATTTCCAAGAGAAATTTTAGGAAGATGCTATGCTTTTTTTTTTACTTTCTCCTTTATCTAGTATAGTATAGTAACTGTAATCGTTCAAAATTCGATCTAGAGAATTTGATTGTTCTTGACGTTTTTCAACCCCCTTGTGTCTGAAAAATTTCGAATTATGCCTGTGTGTATGTGTGTGTGTGTGTGTGTATGTATTAACACAATTACGCTTTCTTGTAACTCAACTAAATTTTACATACAGCAAAATCACAGATCTCTCTTAACTTTTGGGCTATTTCCCGCAAACGAAACCTTAACGTGAAATTTTTTTTTTAAATCGTTATAACTCATTCACTTGAGTAAAATATTGTAAAGTTACATTTTATCAATATCAGAGACCTTGGTTAAAATTTGATTGCCGGAAGTGTTACTTTACCTGAGGCGTTTTTCTAAAAATCGTGGCAACTCAATTTTTATGTGTATACGAGCAAGTTGAGGGGTGGCCACTCCCGATTTTTTATAATGAATTTCCTATATTACAATATTTATTTTCTTAAATGCCTGATTCAAAGATCTCATAATTAAATAATAATAATTATTATTAATTAATAATTGAATAGTGAAGAAAAATTTTAACGCACTTTCTATAAAAACGAATACTAAAATAGTTTTTCCTGTATCTGAATACTGGCCTTAATCCTTTAACAATTACTTTTTTATAGACCATATTTTCTACAAACATTATTTATGATTATTTTACATCTATAAATTAAATTTTGAAAATGGCGATATTTTTCCTTTTTTTTTCATAACCTTAATAATAAATTTGCCAGCGTTTCAGTTAGGAATTCAGCGCTTTAATTAATTTTTCAAGTCAAATTTATTGTCTCCTCATCAATCCCTATACTTGATAAAATATTAAATCGAGTCAAATGACAATAATTTTTTTTTAATTATCAAACGTTTTATACCCACCATTCATTCTTAGAGGAAATTTTTAGAAAAAACGAGATACAAGATTAGAATCCAGGAGAACAACAAATTTATTGTATTGTTTCTTTTTATATCCTTCTATCGAGATCCCTGTCCTTCGTCAGACAATGTATGTAAGAAGCCAAGGAAAAGTTTTTTTTTTATTCCCTTGAGGATTCTAGGATCTCATTAGAAGTATCAGTTCAATAGTTATTATTAAAAATTATATTTTTAATATGCAAAATTTCTTATTTTGGTCTTTACGTATTTCGATTTATTAATAAACTCCGAAAATTTACTAGTTCTGATTGTATCATTTTTATCTTAGGCAGATCCTAATTGAGAGGAGTTGTGATCAAAACCTTTTTATTAAAAAAAATAAAGGAAATAGGAAAAAAAAAAAAATAATGAAAATAACAATGGGATCAAAAATTTCATTCACAAATCCCCTTCTTCCCTTCTCTAAATCGCATCACCACTGTGTTTTTTTTTTACTAACTCTCCACTGGTGGATTTTAATATCATTAAAAACAGAAAATTTTTAAAAATATTTATTCATTTGTGAGATGTAACTTTTTCCCCTCTTTATTAATAATATTATTATCATTTTTTTCATTTTTTTCATTACAATATTTATTTACTTTCTTTTAAACATTTATAATTTTTTTTTTTAATTTCTAAGGACCCCAAAAGTAGATTCGACTTTGATCTTATCTATTTTTATCTATTTTTTCATATAAAATATATATTGAACACTAGTTAAGGGAATAGACTAGCCAGTGAATCATATATATAAAAAAAGTTCCCAGTAAATTTCAAGATCAGTCAAGGCCATAAACTGAGAAATGTCCCACAGAGAGGCCACTGTCTACAGTAGCCAGGATTTTTGTTTGGCAGGGCCCACATTTTTTTATTGACTTGTCTTTAGTTTTTTTTTTTTTTTTTTTTTTCTTTTGCAAATGGATCTTATCATAAACTTATTATTTTTGCTATTTTTTTTTTTCATGTTTTTATTAAAATTTAGGATTGAATTTTCTTTTTTTCGGCTGTGATTGTCTCCTCAGGTTGTTGTAGTTATAGTTTTTTTTAATATCTACTAAAATTAATATAAAATCAATTTTAACAAAATTTATATTAAATATTATTTTATCTCACAAATAAAAATATTAATGTGGTTACACACTACCCGTCTATAACTATTATTAAACTACATTACACATACATTTTTTTTTTTTTAGATTAGACTAATATTAAATTAAATCCCATATGTTAATGTATAACAATTTTTAAATCACAAGAAAAATATTTTTTTCCAAATGTTTGACTTCTGTTCTGTCTTAAATATATCACGATACTCCAGCAACAACAATTAGATTTAAAAATAATCTATTCTCCAATCCAAAGCTTAGTCCATTTATGTCCATTTAATCTACAAAGCGGGGGTTAATATTTAGATTTATACGCAGATAGCTTAATGGGCTAAAACAGCAGTAGTTCCCGGGTTCGATTCCAGGACCGACTGATTTATTTTTCTTTTCATCAACGGTGATTATATGTTCAAATATACCTGTATTATTAATTACATAGAGAGTAACATGTTTAATTATTGGAGGTATTAGGCTATACTCCGCAATTTATAATATAATCTGTAATATTAATCCACGATTTGGCAGAGATCTGCTTCATCTTTTTAGCCGATTATTTTTAATATTTTTGGCTTAAAAAGTGTTTAGAATATTTATTTATTTTCTTAATTTAGTTCTTTATTTTTCTCCTTTTCTCTCTTTATTATTCTCTGGAGAATAGATTAATGAGTTTGACTATCTATTCATCCTTAAGAATACTAAATTTAAATTTCGAAAACTAATCCAATACATTATTTTAAATTTCCTTAATATTAAAGTAATGCGTAAAAATATAATATGTGTGACTAGCTTATCCAATTTTTAATTTGAACCAGAACCGTTATGTACTTATTATAAATTAGATATATAAATCTACATACTTACGGTTGAATAATTTTGTTCAAAATTGACATCTCGTATTTTAACTTAAATTAATTCAAAAAATAAAATTTACATGATGTATATATATAAAAAAAAAAAAATATTTGATTCAAAATGCACTACAAAGAGGAAAATAACTTTTTGCATAAAATTGTTTAATATTTATGACAAATTATAAAAGCGTATGAGATCATTGAAACTTAAAATATCATTAATCTGAAATAAAAAAAAAAAATTCAACGACGTTCACGCTTTTATTTTTTATCATAAATATTCAAAAAACATTATTTTCCTCTTGCTAGTGCATTTTTTGTTTTGTCCACATGCACAATGCATTATCGTTCAATGATGTACTCATGCTCAATACGTTTTTTAACCATCAATCTGAAGGCTTCTTATGGTGGATAACTGCTCTTGAAAAAAAAATAAAATTTCAAAGAATATTCAATCTCTCAGCCAAGACTAATATTTTTTTTTTTTTTTTTTATTTTTTCAAAGAACAAAAAATATTCTGTGATTCTTGAAAATAAAAGAGGGAAAAATAATTTGTTATACTACGATCGATCTCGGAATTCTAGTGAGGCAAAGAAAGAGTCATGGGCGTTTTTCAAGGGCAAATAAACGGGGAAAATGACATTCTGATTCGTCTGGTTATGTTATGGCAGAGGTACCTCTTAATTTTGACTGGAAGATAAGATTTTTGGAATTCACAAAGTGACTAGAATCTTACTTATTTAATTATTTCGCCATTTTTATAAAGATACCTTTATTGACAATTAGAAATATGATACTGCCCCAGTTAATATTATATTTTTAGAACCTATTCCTTCCGCATATATTAACAAATACATTAAGTCAGCCAACATAAACAAATAAAGAAAATAAAAATATCTCTTTAATTTTATACGAATTTCCTTATAAAGATAATAATAATAATATTTTTATTTTTAATTTGATTAATTAAAATGCTCGCTTGAGTTGCCCTTTTCATTTCCTTCTCTTGAAGGGTATTTGCCATTTAAAAGGCTTAAGACCTCACTACCTATCCAACCTCTTCCTTTTTTTTTTTTATTTAATTATTTATTTATTAAATGTCGCATCTTTGGGAGTCAGGCCCGAAGATAAACTCTGAATAAGGAGATGTGGATTCTCTCCTCTCCTCTCTACCACCTTAAAATCTAATAATTGAAGTCAACTAATGAAATTGCTTTCTCACTCCCTTAAATATATGAATTCCTCAATCGAAATTAGATTGCCTCCAAACTCGTACCTTTCTCTCTAACGTCCCTTAAATCGGTCTGAAATTGAAGTAGAAAGGATGGGATTCGGGAGGGGGTGGCGAATTTGATAACTTATCTTTTAGTTTGTTAAAAATACTCTAATCATCATTTGAACAAAAAAAAAAAAAAAATTAAAGATTTATTTTTCTAATAGAGAAAATAAATATTTAAATACAGAAGAGAATCTAGAATTTATTAATATTAACCATACACTTAATAACTAATTAAATAGGTATATACAAGACGAAATTGAAAAGCCATACTACTTTTGTAGTTTATTTTGTTCCGCATAAATTTTATAAAATTTTTTTTTACCCCGTGATGTTTTTTTTTTAATTAGAGTACACTTAAGGTCAAAATTTGGTCTGAAATAAATAAAATTCAATTAAAAATGAGATATATATCATCTGTTGATTTAGTTCTGGCGTTTATTTACTTTTCATATAAAGAGTAATAAGCAAACTCATTAGAGCCCTTTAACAGCATAGCAAATTTTGAGGAATAATTTTAATAAAAAATAAATCGAGTATGTTAATAAACGTATTTATATAATTTATATTAATATTTTCACTAAGAGACGTAGTTAAACATTTTTAGGGAGAGCTTGGAATAACAATGTAACTCTTTGATAGTAGAAAATCATAAGAAATAATTTTTTGGGTGGAGGAATTCAAAAAAGTCAACAAAATTTTTTTTTTAAATAAACCAAAAATTTTCAACTTTGTCAATTATCGTTATTTATATATAATATATATATGTAAATCTTATTTTATTTTTTTGCCAACTCAAAGAGGGGAGGAATTATAGCCATTTTTTCCTCTAAACTGCATCTAGGTCTTCTCATGAAAAAATTTTGCTTTATTTTTTTTTAAAGTGTCTCGGGACCCTTCGTAGTTGTGACCTCCGTGACCTCTTAAAAGGTTTTTCGAGACGTATTCGATTCATATGAATCAGATATAAATACATAAATGTATCTCTCAAAACGCGCAATTTGAACCATATATTAATTTTAATAAAATAATATTTTGCTAGTGGACCCGGAGGTCGAACTCGGGATCTCCAGCCTTTCCGGTTGGGGTCTTAAATTTTGTTTATTATATGATGCTATAGTCTTTAATGTCATGTTTCTGAAGCCCTCAGGCAATATAAAAAATAACTAAATTTCTTTAACTCTTAATAATTTTTACTTTCTTTTACCTATATATCTAATATATAATGAGAAATTATTATACTTTTATATAATTTTAAATGAAAATACTAGTGACGTTTTTGGGTCTTTGTTCTAGATCTCTCCCACAGAGACCATATATGTGTAATTGTTAAATTTCTAAGGAGATTAATAACAGAGCATGCATACTTGCTAAAATTGTAGTGATACTAATGACTGCGCATGCGTAGTTGTTAAATTTCTAGAGAGACACCTGCGCATGCTTAGCCCGGTCAGAGTCAGTTCTAGAGCAATCGAAAACGTCATAAATGAAAGTCTCATTAAAATAAAAAGAGGAATAAGTTCTTTTTTTTTTGGATAACTTTATAATTCATTTATTCTATAGAAAATGATACTGAAAGCAGCTAATTACAAATTAAATACAATAAAAACAAAAAACTAACAAAATAAAAAAAAAAAATCGAAATCATTTTTATATATTTCCTTTCATTTTCATCATTTTTCATAAATGATAAAGAAAGTTTTTAAATTTATTTAACAATTTTAATATAATATATAATTAAAAGAAAAAATGGTTTATATTAAATATTTAAACAGCTCGAAAGTTTTATAACCTGGTAAAAAAAAATTCACAAGAGCTGGATTTCTTTTGAATTTGTTTGCATAGGTTAATATATATATATAGTCAAGTAATTTTTCTCTTGTTTATACTTATATCATCTCTAGCTAAAATAACAGACAGCTGTCCGAAGGATAATATATCATATGGAGATTCAGACCATATATTTTAACAAAATTTTATATCTATTTATAAAAAATATTAATAATAAAAAAAAAAAAAAAAAAAAAAATATAAAATTCTTATAAAATTTATAAATCTATATTTCTTACTCTTTATGTTATAAATAGATATTTAAAAAAAAGTATATATTTTATAAAATAAGAATTGTATAGTTTTTTAATTTTTAGTTTTATTCTATATAATTACATAGGTGTCCCATTTTGGAATTTTATTTTTCAGTGAATCATGAGATCCAGGAAGCTCTTATTTGCTTACTGGAAAGTAGGCAATTCAAATAACCAACTTACGAATGATTTTTCGATTAATTGCTCCAGAACTCGTCTAGAGGTCCAAGCATGCTCAGTTATTTATAGGGGATTTAAAAATCTGCGCATGTATATTCCGTTCTGGAGCAATTAATCGATTAGTGAATTGGTCATTTGAATTGCCTACCTTCCAGCAAGCAAACACTAGTTTCTGTAATCCATAATAAATGAAAATGATTGAAGTCATAGTCGTCCTCTCCCCCCTCCCCCCCCCTTACTAACACAAACTTTTTTTTCGTTAATCTTTGATTTTATATAAAAATTTTCTTGTTTTCGAATTTGACACTAATACTGAATAATATCTAAATTTTAATAATAATAAAAATAATAATAAAAAATTTTATTTTTTTTTTTTTCAGTTCAATTATTGATAATTAATAAGTTTAAAATTATCAATAAATTTCATGTTAATTTTTTTTTTATATAAAATCTTGAGATACCTCGTTATTTTATATACTTATATAAGAAAATAACAATTTTTCATTTATTAGTTTTTAAATTTATCTTTATCATTAAAGTTCGTTTATTTTGCTTTCTTTTATCAAACACTAACGGAATATAAAAAAAGAAAATATAATAAAACCTTTAAAAATGAATAATAAAAGTAAGAGAAAGAGTTGGAATCCTTCGTAATCTATAGATATATTTTAATAAAGATAATCTTTTTTTTTTGAGTTGTAAAATCCCCGTTAAATTTATTTATTCCTGATGCCCTAAAGAACGTTTAACCCAATTGATTATTTCTTATTAAATAAATTATTATAATATTAAAATAAAAACTTTAATTTTAATGGCCAATAACAAATAAAAATTAAAAAAAAAAAAAATTTACTAGCCAAATTTTGCACGAGAGACAATATGCCCTTACTTTGAGTAAATATATTCAAAAAAATATTACATTTATTTTATCATCTTTTGGGATTCGTTCACTCGCATTTTTAGTCAATAAATTCAAAAAAATAGATGAAAACAGGGCTGTAGAGAGAGGTCGGGGCTGGCATTAAAAAAAGTTCAGAATAAATTTATTGATGTCCTTTTTATCCCCTAAAATTCACTCCAACAATTTTTTAAATGAATAAACATTTGAAGATTGTTTATTTTAAAATAAATATGTACCATAAGTTTTATAATTAAGAAAAAGTCCATAAAATATTGTTTATTAGAGAAATGAAACACTAGCGCCAGTAAAAAAATGTATATATAAAACTTTTTCTGGCTTTTTTTTTTACTGGCGCCACTATTTCAATTAATTTCTAAACAAAGCATATACATAGGTTTTGCATTAAAATGATCTTTTAAAACATGAACTATGAATCCGATCTTATTTTCATAAAAAGTTCATAAATAAAAATGAAAATAAACATTAACCACAAAAACATTGGATTCTCCATGATTTTATACTTTTATTATATAATCCTAATGATCTCATGAGGGGATGTGATTATAATTGCGAAGGCTGGGAATTTTTCGAGTTTAAATTTTCAATTCAAGGTCGTATTCATTATTGAAATGTAAGGTGAATATATATAAAAGAAGTTCCTTGTATTTCTAATATTAATCCTTGATCAAATTGATAAAATTTTAATTAATATTTATTTATTTTAATTGATATTAAAAAAGAAAAAGTATTATATATAACTTTTTTCATTAAAAACTTCAAATATGCCAAATTGGCGTTGTCTCTTATTTTTATTTAATAAATTATTTGATTAATAATCGCATTATTGTTATTTGTTTATAAATTTTTTTAATTAAATGAATTGAAAATTTTCCCAATGATATAATTTTTTGTTTTCTTCAATTTTATTTGAATGGAGTAATTGGGTCATTTTTTTGAGACGGGCGAACAACGTATAAATGTCAACAAATTTTATGGCTGTAATTAGTATCTCTTACCTGAATATGAAATATATAATAATAACAAGAAAAATAATGCAAAAAATTAGATCTCGAGATTTCAACAGAAATACAAATTTTATGGCCCCTGAATCGAGATTTGTTAATAAAATAGTCCAAAGTGCTCAAATTTAAGCTAGCTCCCCCCATGGCACGTCATAGCAAAATTTTTATATAAAAACTGTCTACCGTTAATCTACTTTTTTAATATTTTGCGAATTTCTCAAAACCTGCTCAATTGATTTTGATTAAAATTCATATAGATTCATTAGAGTGGATGGTCAAAAATATGAAAACACCGAACAAAAAATCATTTTCGTGACGGATCATATTAGAGTATTATGGAGGTTGGACAGATGCCCTTGTTTACTTGGAAATTACGATAGCGCCACCAACTAATTCCGCTTAAATAAACATTTAAATTCAAACATTAATTTCACGTTTTCATAATTTTGTTGACCCCCCCCCCCCCCCGTATTTATTAAATCTAAAAGTTAGTTATTTTAGTCCTTTTCCGACCAAAAATAGTTTAGTACCTAATTTACTAATGTTTTTACTTTCTCTTATCTATATATGAAATATAATAGTGGGAAAATATTGCGATCGCAAAAAAAAATTGATATCGAATTTTTAATGGAATTACACTTTGAGGTCCCCTGAATCTAAAAAAATCTGTTCTCTCTCTCTATCTGTCTGTGTGTGTGAAAACAAGATTTCTCAAAAGGCTGAAATTTTATATTTCATCTAGGTACCCTCCTCGCTTGCACCTCGATGCTTTTGAATAAAATCGGCCAACGAGCAGCTTCTTTGTTAACTTCTCTTAATTCAAATATCTTTTAATTAAACAGACAAGAAAAAATTTAACTCAAGAAATACTAAATAAAAAAATCATCCATCTACCATAAGTTAAGATTTTGCTTTTTTTCTAAATAGCATATTCGCATCTGAGGCACAAAATAACCACAGTCAAAACAATTGTACTATGTATTGACTTCTACCCTTATGAAAACTTCCTTCTATTTCATACTAATAAATAAAAATATAGGCACATGTGGATATTTTAAAATGAGATTGAGAAAAAAAAAAAAATAAGATAAACTGTCAGATTAATCTTTTGAAGTGAGAGAGGAAAATATCAAAATAATATTTCATCGTTTTTAAATAAATAAATAAATAAAAAAAAAAAAAAAACTTGAAGAAAAAAAGTTTAAATAAGAGAATCTTCAGGTTGCAATTTACGAAAACTTCGCGAAATTATTGAATTTATTCAAATACAGTTCATTATATTAATTAAAAACAAATATTTATAAATTTTTAACTTCAATTTAATAGAACACCAATTATTCAATTATTCTATCAATTTATAATTAATATAATGTTAGTAAAAAATCTTCAAAATTTGGACCTTTGTAATCAGATAAGACCCAATCATTGGGACATTTGTAAATAGAATCGATAATAAATATTGAAAATATGTGACCTAGCACAATCGATTCCTAATAAATATATCAAATTTTATAAAAATCGTTTTCGAGAAAATTTAAAGATAGAATTAATCGTAGGTAATTAGTATAATTATCATAAGACAGATAGCTTTAACGATTGAATTGGGTTTCCTACCTTCTAGCAATCAAAAACAAAGAATTATTCACTCATGTTATGATTCAAATTCTCTAGAAGAAAAAAATAAAAATATATCTTCTCTATAAAAGTATAATGAATAATTTAATATCACACTCGACTTCTTTTTAATCTGAT
>JAAAKE020006185.1:0-11091 GCA_010014785.2 Anisolabis maritima
TACGAATTAAAAATGTTTATATGCTGTTACCATGGCAACGACTTTTTCGTTTTTAAGAAATCTTGTTCACAGTCACAGAGTCAGATCAACATCGTACTAGACTCATTTTTTTAGACACATAAGAACCTCAAAATGTGTATATCCGTTGAAATCACGACATCGTGATCTCAATTTTTTTCCTAAATATATAGGTAAGATAAAGTAAAAAGGAGAAGAACAACGAACATTTAGCCTATATTTTAATAATGAAGGCTTTTAATTTGTGGGAGGGAGAGGGACGGTTGTTATGGAGAATTGCGAATTTTTCTACTATTCTATATGGAAAATCCTAGATAAAGTTGGTCATTACATGAGTATATCCCTATCGATGTGTGTTTAATTTTTAATTGTTATAATTTTCTTCTCTTGATCAATGATTTTACTGATTTACATTAAAATTTCTATAAAAAAATGTGATCTCTTAAATTTGTCTTAACACAAAAAAACTTTTAATGTTTATAGGACTCATTACATTTTATTGAAATGAAAGATAATCAAAGAGGAAAAATCTTATCATTCGCGTTGATCAATGTTGATCAAAACTTTTTGGAACGTAAAAACTACAATTCTGTTCTTGAAAACTCGTTTGGTCGATGAGATATCGTTTATAGAGATAGGACGACAGACAGAAAGACATTATTGGGGAACATGGTTGTATTGTATCCAGGGACCCTCAAAAAGTGTATTTCCATAAAAACGCTCCCCGTCGAATTTTTGCATGAATACAAATGATGCTATATATCATTTTAGGCTTAAGCCTTACTTTCTAGACTCCAAGTATAGAAGGCTCACCAAAAAAAGGGACATTTAACAAAAACTGATGAAGCATTGGATTTTTCTGTTAAAATAAAAAAAAAGAGATGAAAAATGGGAATTTTATAGAGCTTACATGAAAATGATTTAACAAAATTTTGGTTTCTTATAAAGTATTTGTTCCCCTCTCAGAAAATATACCACAATGTCAAGTTTAAAATATTTTTTGTCTTTCAATATTAAATAAATTATGAATATAATTTAGATCAGAAGTCTTGAGAGCGGGGTACGTGAGTCAATACATGCGCAAAAAAGTTTTATATTTATAAGGAAAAAATTAAATAATTAATTAAAGAATTACTTTCGTAATATAAATATCATTTTCTATAATCATTGGTATTAAAATCAAATATCGAAATAAATTAAACTTGGAACCAAACCTTCAAATCACAGAATTTCCAAAAGTAATTAAACAAACGCATGCCCATTGTTCACATTAAATAATGTAATAAATATGCATGTAAGCTGATAATAATCTCAATAGATCTCTGATCAATTAATTCCGGGCATGTAATATTTATTTTTTCTATTTTGGGGTTCGCTATCGAAAATGTTTGAATACAACTGATTTAGATAATATCAATCTAATATAATTTTTGATTAGAACTAACGAATCACTGAGACCTTTCTCCTAAGGATAACTATGAAATTTTTGTTTTCTATTCTTTTTTTTTAAGACGAATAGAAATCAAGTAGCCTACATGATCAAAAACTACTCAAAAAGATAAAATGCGCATGCTACTACTATTTGCGCATGCATGAACAAGAAGGCGGAATTTCATCTCACACCATTTAATACTTTTCCTCCGTCTCTCAACCAAAGGCAAATATAATGACAGTTCTGAAAAATTCACCTCCGAATAAGTTCCGCCTTCGAGCGTCACTATTACTTGGACTGGCTATACTAAATAAAACAAAAATAAAATGAGTTTTTTCTACTATTTATTAATGTAATTAGATTTTCTATTATATTTCTACTATTTTAAGTATTAATAAAAAGGAAATGTGTATTGAAAAACTAAACTTCATTAAGTGACTCTTTTAAAAAACAGCTTCCATCTTGTTAGAAAGAGACGTTGTTTTTTTTAGAAGTAAATTAATAAAAATTCATATCATTCAATTTTACGAAAAAATTTCATTATTATGAATTTATACAGAATCAAATACCTCTAAATTTTTAATCATGTTTTGAATGAATAATGAATTTTTTCCGTATTTTTTAAAGTACAAACTGTTTCAGTGTTTTGTTCTTTACATGGATTTTTTTTTATTATGTAAATTGGTCTAGATTGTATCAAAACATCATTAATTACACGTTTCGTAAACATAATTAAAATGAATTGATAAATATAATCAAGCAATCTGTTGCTTTTGTTTTATTAGATACGAATTGTGATTTTTTTTACTTGGTTTTTAATTTTATATTATTATTTAACATATTTAATCTTCTTTCTACCTTTTTTTAACAATAAACTTTGAGGTGCAATCGAAGATCATTATTTCTTATTATTATTATTATGATTAGTCGCAAAGTTTTATTATCGTAAAATATAATTAAGATCGTTGACTCTATTATTAGGAATAATCTAGAAGTACTTAGTATAATTAAAAACTTTAATTCAAATAATATAGAATGTTTCATATAGGTTATAGCAAATTGAATTTTTTTGACATCTTCTGGATAAAACGACAAAAATTAGAAATTACAGAATTTTCGAGCAACTTTAAATATAATCGCAAAATAAAATAGGCGATGTTTTCTAAGTTCCCATGAAAAAGAGAGAGAATAAATTTTCCTTTTACTCTTATAAATAAAAGTAATCAAATTCTTTAAATTCCTTTGCTAGTCAAGAAATGCATAGATATTTTTCAATGATTTTTTTTTCTAAAGAGAAACAGAGAATTTAATTTTTTTTTTGAATCACCAAAATTTTGTTTAACTTTACTTTTTGATTTGTTCCTCTTATTACTTATTATTGAATCCTGTTAAAATAATTGATTTAAATAGTCATCTTGCTTTTATTTGAAAGGTAAAGGAGAAGCCTGAGTGTTTTATATTATAATTATTAATGTTAACACTCCAATTCCATTAAACAATTAAGAAATGACGACTATAATTACATTATATATTATTTTAGAATGCAAAATCATTTCTTTTACGTTCAAAAAAAAAAAGACACTCTATAAATTAATTAAAATACTACTAAGAGACCTGACAAAAATGAAGGGTAAACAATGAGCAAATGATGGGTACTCCAATTAATGAAACTTTATTATTGAGCATGTGAAATAGGGTAGCGGAATGATGTCAGTACGCCTGCCATTCAGAGCGCGTTCTATTGCTATGGAAACCGCTCACGTTGCCAAATTTCACACTATAAAATATGGCCTATGCCCACTTCTTGTAAGATGCAGAGCACAACTCTGTGTCTAGTGTTACTGACGCAGTCCTAGTATTTTTGTGAAAAAAAGCAATTCAGTATTTTTAAAACCGCGTATATTTCATGCTGCAAGCTTATAAAGATAAAAATCAAAAATCTTCTTACTATGTTATATTATTAGTCGAATTTAATTAATTAATTTATGTAACCTGGGTTACATATTCAATATATCTAATTAGTATTTTTTGAAAATTTTTTGTAGTATTATGCAATAGCAATGTAAATTATATATAACCATAAGAATGAAAAGTTTAAGGGAAATTAATTTCAACTGTAATTAATTTATTTGTTATTTAATTAACTGTTCTGTCAACCTGCAGCAAAACTACCCTCAAACCAGAATAGGAATGGTTCTAAAAAATTTACATTTAAATTTAGGCTTGGAGATATAAACGATGTTTTCAAGGCTATAGAGACCAAATGCATGTTTTAATAGTATTATATTAATTACTTTAAATTTTTATTTCATTAAAATGCATTTTCTATTCCATTACTTGCAGAAACTTGTTTCTTGAAGCTAAGCAACCTAAATAACCAAATCACCAGGGCTCCTTTAGAGAACTTGCGTTGTTAAATTAATAAGAAATTAATAACTGAACATGCGTGGACTCTAAAGGAACCCTGGGGCATTAGTGATTTGGTCAATTACCTTCATTCTACCAAACACAAATTATGTACCCAAAGTATGTAATATATTCAATATGAAACATCATTTTAAATATAAATATTGTCTACTCATCTAAATTATTGCATAAAAGTTATAATTTCCTGGGCAAAATTCAGAGCCTTGGACTAATAGAATATAGTAGGATGGTCCTTATTTTTGGAAGTGGGAAATGTTTAACTAGGACCCTTCAAAAAAGTTCGGATATATAAAATGTGTAAAATTTTAGGCAAATTAAAATTAGAGGTGCAACAAAGGTTGAGCAGTTTTGAAATATAGGCACACATGCAGATTATTTGAAACCTCTATCAAAACATTAAATTTAGTTTATGTTAAAAGAAATAATTATTTATTCATGATTAATCTTTATATCATAAGTAATTCATGTTATTTCGGGTCATAAAAATTATTTGTTAACAAATAACATTTCTTTCCTATTTTTAAGTTAAATGAAAACTTTGACAGCTTTGCATTACCTTTAAATATTCATAAATTTTGATAAAATTTGTAAGACAAAATTTTTCATCAAAAGGAACAAAATATGTGGGTCCCTATTAAAATTGGACCTATTTGAAAATCGACCACCGAAAGTTCTATATAAATTTTCAAAAAAATAATTGGCCTATTTAATTTTAATCTCAAACGGCAGGAGGTGCAGCCAGGAGAAATTAAATACAAATTATTTACTTTTTATTTTCAACGTTTCGGGCACTAATCGCGTCCTTCCTCAGGACAATTAAATGTTAATCAATACTGATGGTTCTTATTTTACTAATAATGTATATTTTTCTAGTGTAGTTGTGTACATTATTAGTAACCATTGATTAACATTTAATCGTTCTGAAGAAGGGCACGATTAGTGCATGAAACGCCGCAATTAAAAAATTTGGATTATTTACTTTCTTCTGGCTGCACCTCCTCCTTTTTATGAGATTAAATCTTTAATTAAATTAAATAAATTACCACATTTCGTACACTTTAGCATCATCCTTCATCTTAATCTAAGAAAAGAAAGAAATACACATACGTCTTTTTGAAAATCAATTTTGGTTAGCAAAAACCGCTAAAAAAAGGCTTTTTTATCTTCTGGACAAATTTTTGGAACGCATGCGATTTCTATATCCTGTTGTGATCTACTTGAGATCGCATGCGTTCAAGAGAGGATTGCGAGTCTTGCAAGAGTTGCTTTTTTTGAATACGATTTTCGTTTTGGCTTTAATTATAAAAGATTGTTTGTCAAACCAATCTTCCCCTAAATTATTTTAACAATATAAAAAATTTATATATACAACTTTTTATCTTTGTCAGCGACAATTAAATTTAAACTTGTTAAAGTTGTTTATGGTTGTGCTTCTCTTATATAAGTTTAACGCAAAGTCACTATTAGCTTAACAACCAAGATTAACGTAATGTTTAAACTGACTGAACTAAAACGGTCATAAATTCATATCTACGAAAGAGAAAAATTTTAATTTATCAGAAAAAATTCTCTTTTTTTTTATTTTTTTATCTTAATTTGTTCAAATTTAAATACAAAGCACTCGATTGATGATATTTTGCGTATATGTATTAATTTTTCGCTTGCTATTAATTTTTTTTTCTTATCAACTCCAAATTTAAAATTTCATTC
Source organism: Anisolabis maritima (assembly GCA_010014785.2). Lineage (NCBI taxonomy): Eukaryota > Metazoa > Arthropoda > Insecta > Dermaptera > Anisolabididae > Anisolabis > Anisolabis maritima. The sequence continues at coordinate 5,588 of JAAAKE020006185.1, forward strand.
ACGCTCTTTCTTAACATAACCTAAATCCATTGAAGTGGGTAATTTTTAACGCTAGTAAATTTATTGCATCGAAGTGGAAGTTGGGAAAATTTTATTATTTTTTGGAAAAAAAATCTGGACTGGTCTCCCTTCGACTTCGAGTGTCCCACGGTTTTTAGGAAAATGTTTCAGATAAAATTCCAGTTCCGATTGTCAGGTTCTCTAATAGTGATATAATGTATTCCATATTTTACTCGTTTCAGAGAAATCATTTTTAGGTTGATCATCATCATAATTTTTTAAACATAAAACGCTTCAGGTAAAGTACCACTTCCAATTGCGGAAAATAGCTTAAAAGTTGATTGTTGTTATTGTGTTAATACACACAGACGCATAGACTAATTAGAAAAATGGTATTTTCGTACTCTAAAACGTCAAAAACAGTCAAAATCTCAAGATCGAAATTTTGGAGGATTATATTCCTTTCCTATACTAGAAAATAAAAAGCAATTGAAATGAATGATAGAAAATGGCTTCCTAATAATCCTTTCCCTCATAATCAAAGCCCTTCGTTTTCTACCTTTTTGACAACTACGAAAAACAATAAATAGATCGTTCTCCAAAACAATGGACTGACAAATAAAGAAAAGTTTTGGCTTTTTATTGACCATACTTTGACTACCAGGGAAGGAGCAATATAAAAAATAATTTGAAAATGCTTCAAGAAGATTCGTTATATATAAAAATCCATAAAATTTCAATTCATTTTTAAACGAATAAATATTCCCATTCCATCCAATTCTCAAGAGAGATTCTAACTCTCAACATTCACGATGAAGGAGAGAGAGTCTCATCAACTTTACTACTTAACTACAAGAACTCTTCGAATTAATTAATTAAAACTATCTACGAAAAGTTGTGTGCAAAATTTCTAATGAGATTCTTTTCTAGATCCTTAGGATCGTATCTATAACCAACCAACCACTTTCCAAATGCAATTTGAGGTCTCTTACTCACTCTTTAGAGGGGTGCAAAGGGTGGAGGGTGAATGCCAATTAATCAGGACTTGATACAGGGCTGTGTGATGTCTCCATGGTTGTTTAATGCCCCTAGAGAATTGTCCATTCCAACTATAAGCTTCCTTGTCTCCCCTTCATGAAAGCGTTACGTTCTCTGAAAGGAAATAACATCTCAAGTATGCCTGCTATTACTGCTATATATTGTTTCCCTATTTAATTAGCCTATTTCTAATTCTTCTTGACTTTGAATAAAATTTATTTATTTTTACAAGTTGTAAAAAAATTCTAAAAATATATTGCAGCTAGTTAGAGAGAGTGGCGTGCCTTCTCCCTTTGTTAGAGGCAGGAAAATGACACTCTAATTGGACTGAGAGACTCGGTCTATACAATTTTTGAATTGGACTTTTGGACTTCGCAGAAAGGCCAGAACAGAGATTCCCAACCTTTTCTAAAGTGCGGACCCATATTGTGAGCAAAATATTTTGCGGAACTGATCCATTCTGAATTGACGAGACCTTTTACTAAGACTTCTATTAAATTAGCTATAAATAATCATTTTCCGGAAAAAAGATAAAAAAAATTTTGTCCTTAAATAACAATAATAAATATATAAGCGTATATGTTTATAAAATTAAAAGGATATAAGTGTGTATATGCTGTCTGTGTGGTAAGACTAAATGGTGTATGTCCGATATCAGGTCATTGCTTTCGATATGATTTTAATTTTAGGTTGTCCGAATGTATTATTAAGTCTTGTATGTCCAATCCACCTTTAATTTCTTCGTTCTTTATTTATAGTGGAGGTGAAATCAGAAATTTTACTACTCAATTTTTCAATTATCTCTCCTAGATTTCGTGTGTATTTTAGTCATAACGTGGGCAGGAACGAAAGGAATTCATTTTTTATAACACTGAATTATATAAAAGTTTCAAATTTTAAATTATTTGTATATTTATAGAGTTTGATTGGTGTGGTCTGGAGGGGAGGGCATTGCTCCCCAACTTCCCTAAAAGTCAATTTAACAAAATAAATTTTTTCTTTATCAACCACTTAATAATTCATCTCTTTCTATATGGCAATTTCAAACTTGAATATGCTATTTATTTTTTTGTTTTTCTTAGACGGAGGAAGTGACCAGTGATGGAAGCCGACTACAGCCGGAGTTGACGAGCGAAACGGGAAAGAAGCCGATATATTTCTGGGAATGGCAACGCCATTACAATTTATTGTTTTCTAATTCCTTTTATTGTCCATTAATTAACACAAGCAATTAGTCATGGAAATTAGCTAGAAATTGTAAGTAGGTTTCCTTTCTTTAGTGTTATTACATTCAAATATAAATTAAAAGAAATTCTCTAACTAATTATACTAGCACTATTTGTGGAAATGAGAGGGAAGGAGAAGGAGGTGTCCCCCATTCTAATGGAACTGACATTGACTAAAAGACTTGGTTGGGATATTTTTTCCCTGCTAGTGTTCTAGAGAGGAAGTGTCAGATCAAAAATTATGTATATATATATTTAATTTTTTATTATAGGTCTATTATAACTAGACGAATTTTTTTTTTTTTAATTACAATTTCATGTTTCATGTTTCATACTAGAATATAGAATTTTAAGTTGAAAAAAAATTTTTTTTAAACTTAATCATCATTGGAGAAATGTGTTTCATTTTTTATCAACTGGAATTTTAGCTATTTATTCACTAGCCTTTTGTTAATAGCTCTTGTTTAAAAAAAAAAACAACAAATAAAGCACAAAATCTACAACCCTCTAGACTAGATGTATGTTGAAAATTCCAACAGAAAAAAAAAAAAAAAAAAACACGAAAATCATTTATTCTATGGAGTAAAGGATGATGTTCTTTTTGTAAAATGTGTAAAATGTGACCCACATCATACAACTTTCTCTTACCTACTTAGGTAAAAGAAAGTAATGTGGTGTCAAATCAGATATATTTTTTACTTTTTACATTTTACATTAATCATATATTACATCTATTAAATGAACTTTAGGGTTTTTGCATGTGTTTTAGAAAGATAAAAATTGACTATGTAAAATGTATGACACCATGATGACGTCTGAATATTTCAAGAGGATGGGGGTGCGTGAAGGCGTCAAGTGATAAATAATATACTCTATCAAACAATCGATTTCCCTTTACTTAAAGCATCATCAGGCCTTGCATTAAGAAGTGAATATAAAAAAGAACAAATCCATATATAAACTTTTCTTTATCTTCATATCTTAATATTTATAATTTTATATTTTTTTATATTTACTTCTCAACTCATATCCTGATGATACTTTAAATTAAAGCGAAATCGATCGTCTGAAAGAGGAAATTATTTATTATCTGACACCTTCACTACACCCCTCTATCTTCCTTAAATATTTACTAATTTTATATGACCATTCAATGCAAAAAATGATATATATACGGGATTATATGCATTGATATTATATACTATATTATAATTTTCTCATCTATATATTATTTTCTTTAGCTCGCAGGTAAAAGAAAGTTCTATTAGTCACACCATATTTTTTATAAAAAAAAAAAAAAAAAAAAAAAAAAAGCATGGTAATCATAATCTGAGGACGGGACTCCAGGTCCCATTACAAATATGATCATATCCCCTCTCCTCTTTTGTATATACTATCTCCCTCAAAAATAATTGGACAACCTGTATCTTTAGTTTCGTCTTAATGGATAATTAGAAGACCTACATGAAATCCGAAAATAATAAATTTAATAATAGGTAAAACATTATTTAATTTGATGATTTTGATTTTCATATAGCTCTCCTAATTATCCATTAAGGCGAAACAAAAGAAACAGGCAACGCCCGCTCTAAGGGCGGGCAACCCGGACTTTTGTCCGGGGCGCCAAAAATTAGGGGGGCCATTTTGGCTATAAGTGTGAGAAAAATATTGATATGTTAAATACTCAATTAATAGAAAATTTCACATATCGTTTTTTTCGTTCGCTAAAAATTTACAGTGCTTTGATTTGATTTTTATTGAAAATAAAAAATATGTACCTTTATTTAATATATATATATATTCTTAAGAGGCGGCAATTTGTCTTTTTGTCCGGGGCAACCAAACTGCTTGAGCGGGCGCTGAAACAGGTGGTCCATTTATTTTGAAAGGAATAGTAGAATTGATATATACCTTTTATAAATACGTGCATAAATAAATATTTTTTAAAGAATATATATATATTCATAAATCCCATCGTTCGATTTATCCTATTTTTAAATTTGAAAAAAGTTACAATTAAAAAAAAAAAGTTGTCCAAGTTTTAATATCTTTATCATAAAAAAAAATTAACCAGCCACCCACACAATCTGCTAGTTCTCTAAACTACTATTCAGAGAACACGGCATTACTTTTGTTCTTGATTCGGTTGACTTTCTTAAATGGCCGCAAGAGCAAAAAGGCCTCGGGGTTGTCTGGGACGAGAAAGAGGAAAATTTATCTTGGAAAAGGAATGAGGGGGATGAAAGCGTCCTCAAGGGAAGGAATGTTTTCAACTCGCAACCCACTACCCTGTATAATAGCTCCAGCCAACTAACATCCAAATATCCCCACTATAATAATAATGCATTCGTTTTTCACAAACATATTCCAAACAAAATAAAAATACATATGTAATATCGTTAGATATGTTATATATCTCAAAAATAAATTGAATTTTATTTATTTCCCAAAGCATTAGAATCTGAATTTCAGATTATAAAACAAAAAAAAAACACTCTTGGGAATAAAATTAGAAGCTAGATAAGATTTATTTGTTTCTCTTTATTCGACAAATCGTTTTTTGTTTGTTGGGAATTTTATATATTAGTGAAAGAAGGCTAATTTTTTATTAAAATCACAATAAGGTTGAGTGGGTTAATTTTTTTCCCTTTTTTTGAATATTTTTTTTTGATTTTTATGTAATTAATATTGTTATAATGTTTTTTTTTTAAGATTATAATATGTATATTTTTTTTTTGGTATGGCTGAATTTCAAATTAATGAAGAAAAAAAATAAAAAATTTGATAAAGAAATTTTTTTTGGAATTCACTGGATATGTCATTTAATTTAGTTAATTTAATTTATACGAATTTTTTAATAGAAATAGACTCGGAGACTACTTGGATGACGAGCATGATTACCTTAGCTTTTCTTCTAATTTTAATTTATCTCATCAGGCCGAGCAGTGTTGCTTACCTGGTTATAGATTGGGAATTATGGTTCCCTCGAAATGGTCATGTTTATGGAGATGACATGTCATGAATCCTTCCCGAAGTGGGAAGTATTAATTAGATAACCCGCCACCCCCACAATCTGCTAGTTCCCCCCCCCCCCCTTCTACAATACTTGGAAAATTTCTTGCGCTTGACTTAGGAAAGCAACTAACCTTTCTCTATCTAATAAGAGGATTGCCTTTTTTCTAATTTTTTTTTAGTAAGGATCATGTGCCTTATCAAATTATGAAAAGTATCGAGAACCAA
>JAAAKE020006196.1:0-11091 GCA_010014785.2 Anisolabis maritima
AACGAATTTTCAATGAAAAATAAAGTTGGTTTTTTTTTTGGACTGGACTTTTACAAAATCTCTGGGAATTAAGAGAACAAAAATTTTTAAACACTGCCTATTTTTATTAGACCATTTCTTATTTTTAATAAAACTAAAATCACTAACTTTTTTGTAATATTTTGCTACTATAAATCCAATAAATAAATGTTGCAACAAAAAAAGCAACTTAAGTATTAAGAGAGAATATAATAATTTTATCTTGAAAAAATTGGAAATGGATTGTAAGACTCAATTAAGATCAAGCAAGAGACAGCATGAATGGAATCGAGTTCTTCATCCCCGCTCCCCTCAGCATGGAATGAATGAATGAGAAGAAGAAGAAGAAGAAGAAGAGAAAGGATGAATGGCTCTGCATCTCTTTTAAAACCGAACCAACGTCTCACCAATGCGTTTCCTTTCGTCCAATTTTTTTATGGAATTCAAATTGTCCCGTCTCCTCTCTCCAAGAAAGTGAAAAAAAATACACGTGCCAAGCATTTTGAATGGACAATAAGAAGAAGAAAATAACGGAATTGTGTTCATTAGAAAATTTCAAAAAAAAAAATTATTTCAAGACAACAGTGATGAAAGTGGGAGAGCAAAAACCAAAAAAATCTCCATTTCATTGTTATTGGATTATATAAAATTTTTTTTTACTAAAAAATATAGGAGATATTTTATTTTATAAATAAATATGAGCAATTTATTCAACATAATTTTTTAATACTTAAACTCTAAATAATTAATAATTAGAGTGTTAACGTCTCATTGGATTCATATGTCTCAAAGAACAAAAAATATAATACCCTCAAGAAAATTATAGAAAAAGAGATGCAGAAGAAATTTTTTTCTCAACCTTCTCTTCTTCTTAAAGCCCTTTTCTGAAGATGGCGTGGAGGGGGAGGATTCCTCTCATACAAGGCGATTATTGTATAGAGATTCTAGCGAATTCATTAAAAGATTCTACTTCTACTACAAATGTTCTCTTTCAAGAGCAAGAATTTAAGATTTTCAAATCCATTAATAAGTATTTAATTTAAAATTTTCAATCGGAACATTAGTTCCCAAGATTATTCGTTATAAACGTTTGATTTTATGTTTAACTAAATTTCTTCTCTCTATAAAAATAATTATAAGATGCTTTTTATTATTATATTATTACATTACAGCACTACTTTAAGTAAAATGGCAATTTTTCCCTATAATTTAATTTTATAGCTTTTGAGGATAAAATTTTTATATTTTCTCACGTGTAATAAACAACCTTGAAAAAAGATAATAATTAAAGACTATTTTCTAGGTTAAGAGCTTCCGATAATTTGTTCTCATTTTTTTTTTAAATTTTTCTCGATTAGATCCGAATAATCAACAGTTTATTATTTTTTATAATATGGTATTCTATTTTAAAGCTTGTTTTTCATCGCGCTTATTCATACAGAATGAATGTGTGTGTGTGTGTGGATCATTATATGATTATTCATAAAATGGTTTATTTATATATCTTTGCAAAAACAATATTTTTTTCTTTGTTTCAATAATCTTAATTAAAGATTTCCTTTAAGGTAGCAGAGCCATCGTTTATAAAAAGTCAAAAGACAGGAAAGGATAATAATAAAAGATGATTCATGAGTTTGTCTATTAATATTTTATTTATATTGACAACGCAAAAAATTTTATTAACTAATTTTCATTTAGTTGTTAATTTTTTAAATAAAATATTATGGCCTAACATATGAGTAAAAGAAAAATTATCACTCTCACCTAGAACCTGACTAGAGCTCTGGTTGGTTAGGAAAAGCGATTTGAAGTTTTCCTATACAAACATTTATTTATATTTATTGATAATTTTGGAACAATATTATCTCATCTGCAAATTTATTTTTTAAAAGATGATGTTTATATTCCCAAAAGCGCCATCGATATGTAATTCGAGTACAAAGGAAAATAATGACCTAGACACGCACATATCGGACAAAAGGGACCTCACTAGCTTTCACCTTCAACCTGTCCGGAAAAATTCCTTTTTATCCTTTTAATTTATTTTTTATTTCATTTATTTATGAATTCACTAAAAAAAATTTATTACCTTTAAGTTAACTATAATGAACTTGAATTTAAAGCAAAATTATATGAAATTATCTTAATATAATTTTTATTTAATCAACAAAAAAAAAAAAAAAGCCTGAACAAGATTAAAACAGGTTTTTTTCATTTAGCAGTTAGTATTTTAATTAATTTATTGATTAGTAAAATTTTTAGAAATGTAAATTATTAATTGACTACTGATCATTTTTTTTTTTCTTTGAATAACTTGTATCATAAAACATCAAAGTTATTCATTATTAGATTTGCTTCGATTAAAATTTGTTATGATTTCAATTTGAATTACTCTTAAAGATCACCTTTGTATGAAATACTACTTTGGCGTCCTTTTGGCCATCCTCGTCCTTGACCATAATATTAAAATAATTTTATATAAAATATTAACCTTTAATGTTCAAATCCTTGATTTTATTCATGTGGAAATTTTCAAAAATTTATTATAATTTCAAAAAATGAATTTCTGAATCGACACAATATTTTGTTCTTAATTCAAATAAAAATATATAATTTATTTTAAAATTAATTTAAAATTATAAAAATTCTATGGGATTTAATTTTACAATTAAATTATTTTTTTACTTGGAACAAAAATAAATACAACAATGTCTCACTAAAATTGAATTCGTCTGAAATTGCTTTCAGAAATTAAATGGGTATGTAAAACATGAGAATTCACCCAGACGCTCTATGCGGAGATTACGTAAATGATGACCACGATTTACTGGAGCTAAGACTCATATTTCTACAGTCAGTCACTTATCAACAAGCGTCAGATTGTTTTTTTCAGGCAACGAATTGTTGAAAAAAAATAAATAAATAAGGAAAAAAGATGAATCTACTAGAATAATATCAGTTTATAATTTAGAATTCTTAGTCGAAAACTCGAAGTCAAAAAAATAAATGATAATTTGAAGAGGAGAATTTATACATCTTTAAAAAAATAGTCGTTCATACTTGACAAAGAATCATCACAGTTATGCCCTTTATTATATAAGATATTCTCTCTTTTCAATGAAAGAAAAGGTGTTTCCTCAAATTGATTATAATCAGAATCATAAGTCCTTAAAAGCCCATTCGATTCTTGGATAAATTTCCTTAAAGAACCTTCATGGGAATGATAATAAAATCTTTTATTGCTTCTCAAATTAAATAAAATCTTAAGAAGACGAAGAAAAATAAAAATTTTAAATTTTTGAACACAATAACACAATAACACCGACGTACAATTTTTAACAATTTTTTGTCTTGAAGAAGGCTACGGTATGCGCCCGAAAATTTAAGTGATTTATTGTTTTCCTAGCTGCGCTATCCTTTCTATCGTCTTCTAAGCTGCCTACAGCATAACTTACCTCCAAAGTCTTAAGTTACAATTTACCTTCAATTATAATTCTCTAACTAAGGTGTTCTCTTATGAATCCATAACGTAATACTTCTAACCATATTTCTTAGTAAAAACTTAAAAAAAGATGGATTAGACTGACATAAAAAGAAGAGATGCGTCCAGCGACCTCGGAAACGCACGAAAAAGTGCATGCAAGGTCGTCAGAAGGGGAGAAGAAAAATCTCGCATCATGCTAGCATTTTTAGCTACAGTTAAGAATTTGAAGGAAATTTGCCCAGGGGGTCCAGGCACCCGACCCTCGCCCCCTCCCCATCCATGCTAATATTACAAACCCTTTTTTTTCCCCCTCCTCTCTCATCAATTGGGGGCCCCATTTAATTGGCAGCATATGGCCTCACCTCTCTCGTTCTCTCCTTTCGGCTTGAAACCCTTTCGTGAGGAGAGGTGTGTGCACAATTAGTGATGAAAACTCACAAAACCTCAATTAAATTTCCCTTCAAGAACTATAGAACTTAATTTACTTTATGAATATTTTTTTTAGTAGAATTTAAAACGGTAGGAAGCTGAAAATACTTTCTTTTCCTATGCTCCCTCTTGGGCCATAAAAGAAAAAATTGTCTTTTTTGAGTTCTAAGCATTAAACAAATGCATGCTCTCTTGTGGGATGGAGTGAATGACCTGCGGGGAAATCCCAAAACCCTTAAAAATGACAAAGGATTTTGAAGTTGAATGATCAAAGCCACAGTCTTTAAAAATATTTGAGCTTACCTGTTTTTTCCATATTCGTTCAAACAGGTGTTTAGATTTCAAATAATTGATTTCTTTTTAGGGCACCTTTTCACTTCTGCTTACAAATATTTTATTAAAGGGCAAAAATTTCACTTATTAAAAAAATATCACTTATCTGGCTTTATTTTTAGCGATCGGGATGTCGACTAAAAAATTAAAACGGTCTCATTCTTTTAGATCACATTAAATAATTTTTATTTTCTTAATTTCTCTGAAAATAATTATTATTAATAATAATTTGAAACATAAAAAGAATTTATTCACTCAATAATTATAGATATTATTTTTTTGTTCCAAAAAATCAAATACACACACAAAATGTTCAAAAAAATTCCATATTACCTATAATCATAACATGTATGTAGTCTTTCCTTAAAAGTGATTTTGTTTGATTTTGAAACGGAGACCCCACGGCTGAATAGAGGACATGCTGATCGAAATTTTATGCCTAATATTAATATGAGTATGTAATCTGGAAAGGATGATTTCCCTGAACATCTATTTCGTCATCATTGACTCGATTTGACTCTGCTGCCAATTCATCTTTAATGAACTGACCTTGGCCATGTTCCTCAACTCAAGTTATATATAGCAATTTAGAAAATAATTTGGCATCAGCTGACAAGGGCCGAATTCTCCTAGAACCTTAGGGTTAGGGAAGGAGAAAAATGAATTGGGTACTCTGAGTTGTTCATTCCCTGAAAGAATTCCCCCTTCAAATCCCAGGGACTTCGTTTTGGTTCCGCCTGGCTGCCAACTTCCAGAAAATAGAACAATAAAAACCCAACAACTACTCTTGAATCAAATTAAAAATCATTAATATGAATTTTTATTCAGTGAGTAACAATTTTATAAATAAAAATAATAATTACAAAGAAATTGTTTTCTTAATACAGAATTTATGTTTCTCGATCACTCAACTTTGCACATCCTTCCCAGAGATCTAAGGATCTCAAATTTTGTCGGATTATATAAAAACATTAAAGGGTTTCAACTTCTTTATATTAAATAAATCATTATAAAAAATTATGTTAATTTTCTTAACTCTCTCAGACAGATTACTAAAATTCATTCCCTCAATAATATTTTAATATAAGAGCAATTTCCATTACTACAATGACACACACTCACACATATATATATATTTATTTTGTTAATAACCTGATTATTGATTCACTTTTGATTATAAAATCAAATGAATTCGTTTATTTTAATTACAAATTTTTTTCCTTCTCATGCGTTCTTCATTTTGGGTCTCGCTCGCTTCTCTTCTTCTTTATATAATAAATATAAATGTCAAGTGGAGTCGGTGATGGACTGTCCTCTTAATTGCCTTCTTCTTCTTCTTCTTCTGAGGATTGCATTCTGTGGGAAAAAACTCTGATGTGTCGCCAAACAAATGCACATCTACTTAAAAAGAGACAGACAAACTGACCCTTCATTCAAATGTAGTAATCCCATTCGAGAGAGAAGAAAAAAAATCGACATAAATTAATGTCATTTTTTTTTTTCAACTACCAACTTTATTTAATTATTCATCTGGAGATTAGCAATTCATTTTTGCCAAGTCAGTTATTTTAATAATAATATGTTAAAGTTTTGAAATCGATTTTCCATGGTCCAAAAGATCCGAAATTTTGCTTAAAAGTGATGATCTCTATATCGTTCGACCAATTATAATCTAACATTTTTGTTTGTGAGAATTTTGCGAAAAAGAATGTTAAAAATAATACCATACTATTTTGCATATGTTAAATAACACAATTACTAATTACTATAAATCATTTCCATTAAAATAAGCTATTATTAAAATATTAAATTACTTTATTGCACACAGTATGCCTTATAAACACTTATTACATCATCTCGTGGAAAAAATTTATCCGGAGAAAATATTATTATAAAATTATTCTAAAACTAACCTGAGGAAGACGGGAAACTTCAATGTTATTTAATCATTGTGAGATTTTTATTTAAATTTTGCTATTTTGTTTGGTCCAGCAAACAGTAATAATTCTTTTAACAAAAAAAAATCTTGTGAATACATTAAAATTAAATTAAAGAATTAAATAAACTATATATCTCTCAAGCGCCACTCTAGGGAATACCTGAAGAGACCACGACTTGTCAGAGCTAAGTTTCTGCCAGTCTTTTCTCTCTCCTTATCGAGCTTGCTTTATTTCTCTGTTGGATTAATAATTCATACGCCAGTCGCCCAGAATTAAGGCAAGAAAAGAAAAGAAACTGAATGAAACTCCAAAGATTATATTTTTCGTTGAGGTAAAAACAAAAATCAAATTTAAATTAAAATATATGATGATATATCTTGAAATTGTTTTCTTTTTGGGTGGGACGGCCAGTAAGAAGTTTCACTGGAACTATTTATAATATTTCTCTCTTATAGGCTTTTTTTATAGTAGCTAGCTAGCTAGGTTAGGCTCTTCAGACGGTCTGTCCTTGGCAGGCGGGCAATTTCTGAAGGCAGCAATCCGTGACAGGCACACAAGAAAAGACGGTCGTCCCCTCCCTCCACCTCCTCCACTTGCTGGATAGAGACACACACTTTGGCCAAAACAAAATTAAAAAAAACACCGAAAATTGCGGATTATAATTCAATAATGATAAAAGACAGGTGAATGAAGAAATTCAATTTTGTCTATCAATTTCCTTCTTTAAAATGTCGGAATCTTTTGATCTTTTATTATCAAAATATAAGATCAATTTTGATTTATATTATAATATTTGTTTTAATTTTTTCCAGACATCCCGACACAGGTGCCTCCCCTTACGCCAGGCACCAACAAAAAGATGACGGAGGCGCTCAAAGCGTCCTTCGCATCTTGGGAAAAGGAACAATACCGGCTCAATATTGTTAAAGGTAAGAACGACGTTTTTTAAGAAGAATAAATATACTAATTTTCTAAATCGATAATTTGACCCCAAGGGAGAGGTTTATGATCTCTGAGTGGACTTGTATCATAATAAACACAATCAACCTGATTGATGTTTGACCCCATTAAGAGAGCCCACTGACACTTGAGAGACAATTTCGACCCGCCTACTACACCAACACAACCATTTGCAATTGCCCTCTCATCTGTGTGTTTGTCATCGTTGAAAATAGTCTCTCCCTCTTTTGAGAGTCGTAAAACTATGGTAATCGAAATTTATCTTAAGGCAAGGGCAGGGGGTAATTTACACCCCTTCTCAAGTGATATTTGGCCATTTATGTTCATGCTGAGGGACATTTCAAATAAATAATTGCTCAAACGGCTATCTTAATACAGTTATTTAGTTATCAAAAGAAAATAATAATTATAATAATTATTGAAAATATTCGAACGGTCCATTCAAATAGTGAGTAAAACCTGTTATGAATTTTAATTTTAAAAAATATACCGTATTTACTTTTTTTTTTAAACCAAGAGAAAAGACAACTTTTGTTTGTTTTTGTTGGGGATATTTCTTTGAAGAGGCGAATGGATGGATGTTTCACTCTCTTTCTCACAAATCACGGCTTATAAATCTGTCTCCAATTGGCCAAAAGCCAAAATGGATTTTGAAACCGATAACAGAAAATGAATAGCCGCCATGCCAATATACTTTCTTATTATTGTTTGTTAGTAACCAACCATCAGCTCCCCTTTTTCTCAAGAAAGAAAGAGGGAGAAAAGGCACTAAATTTCCATCTATATATTTCTCTAATTTTTTTATCTAGTCATACACAGGGGCGTTTCAAAGGGGGAAGCACCAGCATTTTGAAAGAATGTTGAATAATTAAAAAATTCAAGAATTTATTTTCTAAGTTATACCTTATTTATATAGGATGGTTCACTCGAGGAGAAATCTCGGTTTGGTCAATTCTATGATAAAGGTATTTTTAAAATTTTAAAAATATTATAACGAATTATAATTGCAATGGAAAATAAATATAATTTCAATTCTATTTAAAATGCGTTCTATGGAGACATTCTTATAATGGTTCAATTTTTTCACAATTTCATTTAATTTTTTATTTTTTAATTGAAGCTTTGAAATAGAAGATCATCTTGAAATGTCCAAGATGAGAAAGTGGAAACATAAAGATTGAATTTCATGATTGAGAACGATTAGGAATTCAGTCATTTGTAAATATCTTTCTTGTCTCTTTTTTGAAGACATTCATGGTCCAATGGTCAGCCAAGCCTTCAAATCAGATTAAATTTCATTCATTTATTTTATTTTTTTTAATTATTTATTTACCAAAACGTTCTTTTTTTTTCCTTTAAAATTCCTTCGTATTTTTTCCTCCTTCAATTAGAATAAATTTTTTTTAATACCTTAAACTTGACCTTGAAAATTTTCTCATTCAAGAGAAAATAAAATTTTCCCAGAAGTAATTTTCCATTATCATTATTACAAGATATTTGAAATGTGTAAATTATCCGATTGTTTTTTACACTTTTTTTAAATACATCGCATCTATTCCTTTAGAAAAGTTTTTTTTCTCAATTTATATATATCTTTTTAGAGGCAACCCAATGATTTTATTTTCACTCTCATAAACCTGGGAAAAAATTATTTTTCTTTTCCTAATTTCTTCTAATTTTACTCTAAATTTAAAAACATCTCTTTCGACATTGAAATGTCTTAAAATAAATTAGTTGTCTTAGGCCAGTCATGCTAGCCATGCCACCAGCAACAGATATAATCTAAAGATAAAAAGACCCTCATTTTTTTTGTTATTTAAGTATTGTATAACAATAGATTAAACCAGTTTTCATTTTTATAATAGCAATTATACTTAATTTGATCTATTAACAAGAGATAATTCGTTAAAAAAAATTAAAGTAAAGAAAAAACGAGTTAATTCTGTCAACGTTTTTCAAAATATCGCTTATAATTGTTACGAGATTTTCGTATCGAGTTTAAATAAACTCTTTACTTAATTTCCACCCCACCCTTTCATCCAACTTAATAGAGATACTTATTGGCATATTTCTATTCCAAGTTCAACATATTTATTCCAGCTGAAAATGGTTTGTGCTAGTTTTTATCCCTCATAGCTCTTTTATTAAAATTAATTAGTTCATTAAATTACTTCACTTATTTAAGACTTTATTATAAAAATAAACTACCAATGAGAGCGATAGACTTTTTATTTGATTTTTTTCCCCTTATGAAGTGAGTGAACCTGATCACTGATTGGTTCATCCTAGTGGAATGAACTTTCATATGAAGCATAAACCAAAAAATGCATTTCAGAATATGCAAAATTGTTTATAATAAGTAGAAAAAAAAGCAACATTTTATCTGGTAAATTTGATAAATGCTCATTATTTATATTCTATAGTATCAGCTGTTTTCAAGGGGATGCTTTTAGTCTCCTTTTGCCCTAGAAATGGTCATAAGGGCGTTCGTCCCTCTCTCCCTTCCAGGAGACCCACTTCTGCGTCCCTTCGTCCATCAACCAACTGTTGCTTGCTCCCTTAACACACACACATATAAAGAAGATGCCTCTTGTATCTAGTTCAGAAAAGAACAAACATGTTATCTTTTTTTTTTCTTTTTGTTTATAAAAATTTTAATGGAATATAGGTCTTAGATTCATATAATCTAATTTAATAAACAGACTATATGTCCGAATTTTAGAAATGTGTTTAAATCATTGAAACTACTTCATATTTACTTACATGTACCTTTTTTGTTTGCCCTTTGGTGCAGAAGTAGAGCTCTAGATTCACGTATCAAAAGTCAGAGGTTCGCTTCCCGTTAAGAAATTGATTTAAATTATATTGGATTCTAAATGATTTAAATAAATATGAATAGAGGCTAAATTGCTTCAGATGCCGAAAAGACTTGAAAAAAAAAAAAAAAACTTGTTTTTTCTCTATGACACGCGAAGAAAGATGCTAATTTGAAGAGCTTAAAGTAGGGGTGGTCAAACCCCAAATGATCTTCTAAGTGACACAATTAACTAAAAAGTACTTTTGACTGTCACTTATCTAAAATTTTAAAAGACGTTGCGGGTGCAAGAAAGAAGAACTATACCATCCTATCTAAAGATACATGACTTATGTAGTATGTAATATATGGAATCGGAACGTAAGCTCCCATTAGAATTCAATTAAAAGAAAATAGAGAATAGTTAAAGCATTTTTTTTTAATTTTTAAAAAAGTTGTTAAATGTGGGATAAATAATAATTTCATTGTAATAAAAATCTAATAACATTAATATTATTGTACAATGCTTTAATTAGCTCACTCTCTTATTTGATTTATAAAATTCTACTGAAGGTTTAATTTCTGATTCCGTCATCTATTATCTACTATATATGTAACTCGAATTTAAAAAAATGATAGTTTTTCTTTTTCTTGCATCCGCAACGTCTATTAAGATTTTTCTTACAAAATGTTTTGGTCAACCCTCCCTTAAAGTGTAAGATTAAAAAATTTTTTTCAAACAAAGGCTGTTTAATAGTCCAATTTTATATATATAGGTATTACTGGTGGTAATTATATTCCAGCAAAATTATTTACACACTTTGCATTGCCATTATCATAGAGAAAACTAAATCCTTATAATAATGTCTTAAAAGGGCTAACTAATAAATAAGTATTACATCGATTTAAAAGATTTTGTAAGTAAATAATTCTACTAACTAAAATAAAATAATTTAGCCCCCTGTATTTCGCTATAAACACTAGTTAAAGAGATATTTCAGGTTTTAACTTAAAATAAAGTGCCTCTTCTGCTGGGTCGATTGTTGCTAAAAGTTGATGACTCCTCTGGTCCTTGTCTAAAAGCTTATATATAAAATTTTGTTTTAATCCGTCCGGCCTCAAACATTTCTAAA
>JAAAKE020006207.1:0-11090 GCA_010014785.2 Anisolabis maritima
AAAAAAAAAAAAAAAAAAAAAAAAAAAAAAAAAAAAAAAAAAAAAAAAAAAAAAAAAAAAAAAAAAAAACAACAACAAAAAGACCAATTTCAATTTTATCACTTTGAATAAGCTTAAAAATTTTATGAAATTTTCTTTGAGGGCTGCAAAATTGCTTCGTGTGCTTCAAGCTTGACATGCTTTGTAAATCATCCGGTTCCAACCATCCCAAATTGGGCCCTTTGTACGTGTTTTGGGGGGTGAGATTATCTCCCACTTTCCTAGCCAGGAGGAGCCTGACGATCTTGAATAATTTTTTGAGCCAAACAGGGCTTGAATCCGAGGCGAAGTGCTTAACAACTAATTTTACAAAAAAAAGTAGCTTAGAAAACAGAGGAAACATTAAAAATTACAAATGATGATCTTATTGTCTTTTTGGACCTATACATGACTTTTTTTCCTCACACCCTTAATCTAATTCCTATTTTAATAACGTTTTCTTTTACAGTGTGAGAAAATAGGCTCTACCAGGTACTGAGAGGGCTTGATAATTATTTCATCAGGTTCGATCAATTTATTTTTAAACAAAAAAAAATTTAATTATTTTGCAATGTTTATTTGTTT
Organism: Anisolabis maritima; assembly: GCA_010014785.2. Lineage (NCBI taxonomy): Eukaryota > Metazoa > Arthropoda > Insecta > Dermaptera > Anisolabididae > Anisolabis > Anisolabis maritima. The sequence continues at coordinate 604 of JAAAKE020006207.1, forward strand.
TATTTAAATTTCAAATTTCCCATTTTAATTTATTCGAACAAACAAATAGAGAAATATTATTATTAGAATTGATTTGAAAATGTTCCTCTCCCCCTCCCCTTTTTTTGTTTCATTTCTTCGTTGTTTGAATTTCTACAATCTGTGTTCATTTAACCATTTCATTATGTTCAATTGGCCATAAAATTTATGTATGACAACATTATGTTAATCAAATGGCTTTCAATGTTTTTAATCTTAATTTGATTCTCCTCCCACCAACTCAAACCCTTTTAATACTTATAATAAAATATTCAGTTGAGAGAAAGAGAGAGAGAGAGAGAGGAATTATTAATAGAAAAAGGGAGGGCAGACATTTTCGATCCGCCCTTAATCAAAGAAATTATATTCCAAAACGAAATATTTCAAATCCCATGCGGTGTGTCTAAATCTATAAGTCAGTTGATCGATTATATTACAAGCAAATTAAAAATTTCTCTCTTTTTATTATTTCTTAAGAAAATTTTTTAATTTTAAACAAAATTAATCAACTAAGAATAAGAGGTAGTGTAAAACAAAAATATATAAAAAAAAATTGGCCACTTTTCGGAATTCCAGAAAGCTTACCCCACTCTCAGCCGATAAAGGCCACCAGGCCAAATCAGACCAATCTCAAACTCGCTTTCCCGCCTATTTGTCTATAGAGGAAATGGAAGTTCACGCCAATAATTCGTTCCCTTACTTTCTAGAATCCTGAGAGAGATCGGACTATAATAAAGTTTACAAAAAACGGTAGTGTTAGTTTTAAGAAAATCAAAAGCCCTTTAGTAAAGTAGTACTACCGGTTTAATGATTTTATTCAAATCGTTGTTGCCCCTAGATTAAATATCAAATTCCAGTCTCAAACTATTTTTTTTTTTAATTACGCAAGAAGATTTTGAAAAAGGACAGCAGGTTGTACTCCAGTGTTATATATATATATATATATATATATTTATCCGTAGAAAATTTTTTTGAATTTAAGAAAAAATTTTAAAAATACCATTCATTAAAATTTCAAATTTGATTTGGTATGTGTGTGTGCAAAATTTCCTCTTCTTTTTTTTTTTTTTTTTTTTTTTTTTGAAAAGTTCTTAATGAAATACCAAAAGAAAATGAAACTTAAAGAAAAAATTTGCATTTGTGATGAGAAAAGTCCTTTTTTTATAATATAATTAGGCATTTAAAAAAAGCGTAGCTAGGCTCATATCAGCTGTTAATTCACTTGTTTTTGTTATCAGATAAAAGCTAACACGATAAAAACTCCTCCTCCGGATTTCCTTGTCATGACACCCTTTCCTCTCTTTAAAAAAAATCATCCCCCTTTCGGTCAGAACATCATTTTTCTTTCGAAATTGTTTATTAAATTTCTCTCTCTCTATTGGATGTATGACAAGAACGAGAGAGAGAGGGCGTGTCGTGAGAACAGTTGGGCCAAAGGGCTGGCCAGAAGAAGGGTCTGCATGCTTCTTGACACCTGCCCATTCTCTTCTCTCTTTCTCCCTTCAAGGAAACCGGAAACCTTAAAAGAGAAATAAATCTCACTTGAAAATTAAACACGACTGTTTCTCTTTCGTCTTTCTTTCTCTCTCCTCCCTCTTCTTCTTTTATGTCTTATTTCTCTTTTTTTCATCTTTACTTTATTCATTTCCTGTTTTTTTTTCTTCTATGTATATAATACTTTAAAAAACAATTCGGAGATATGATACTTTCTTTTCCTATTAAAAACAAAAAAAAAAATTCATCTCGTTTTTTATTGGATTAATTAATAAAAATCTCCATATTGTAAAATAAAAATGGAACAAAATATGGGCGGGATTAGATTTTTTGATAAAAAATCAACTAAATGTTAGAATTGTTAAATTTTTTTTAATCACTATTCTCAAAGTCTGTGCAAACCAAGTAAGCGAAACCCAATTAGTTGATTATTGGGTGACGATTTTAAAATATTATTTATGGAAGATGAGAGAGACAAGATTCCTGCTTAGAGAGAGAAAGAAATAAAAAATAAAAACAAAACTATTTATTTTTTTGAAATTTTCCAAATTGGTAATGAAAATGCATGTAAAATTTTTTTATCAACATTTGTCGAATTTCTTTTTTGAAGGTTAGAGCGTCATTGACGAATTTAATTTAAAAAAAACACCATGCATTAAAATTTTTATCTTGTATTTTTTTTTATTATATATTTTGTGAAGACTTCGAGAAGGATACTAATGGGAACCGAATTATATTTCAACCACAAAACAAGAAAGTAAAATAAGTACTAAAAATATCATTTTTGTTTTAATTTTTTTTTTTTTTTGGCTTTTAATCATAGAATTTTCTTTTATTAGAAAATGATGAAATCATTTAGTGTTTGGTTATTACAAAATATGGTGTGAAAAGAGCACATCATACAACTTGGATGAGGGGGGCACATAGAAATTTAAAATGTTTATATTTTGTTACGAAGGTAATGAGTTATCCTGTCTTTTCTTAGGGAATCTTAAAATCCTAAATTGAGGGCCTCACGCTATTTTGAAGTGGAAAATGATTAATACATCTTAAGGATTTATTCTATGTAGAGCCAATTTAATCAAAATCGTCAGAATGATTTAAGAGAAATTCACCAAAAACTAAAAAAGTACATCAGCAAAGTTGGCCCCAAACAATTTTGGGGTACAAAGTTTAATATATTTCAAACACAGTCTACTAAATGTTTTTATAACTTTTAATCAAAATCGTTAGAGTAAATTTTGAGAAAAAAAAAAAAAAAAAAAAAAAAGCAATATTTGTTATCCAATTTTATTCAAAAGCTTTGAGACGCAAGCAAGATGGGGTACCTATCTTAATTATAAAATTTTAGTTTTAAAATTTTTCTTTTGGAGAAATCTTGTTCATAAACAGACATAGAGACAGATAATTTTACGAGACCCATTTTTGTAGTCTGAGGGAACTTCAAAACGTGTATTTCTGTTGAAATTTAAGTTACGATATAGGTAAGAGAAATTAAAAATTAAAGGCTTAAGGCGTGCGTTAACTATGGATTTATTTTGATAATTTTTAAAATATTTTAATTAATGATTTAAAATAATTAAAATCTAGAATGCCTTGGTGACTGTGATTGTGACTACAGCCTTTTATTTTAAATGCTTTCCAGACTAATGTTCAGTCCTCTGATCATAGTCGAAAGTTTGGAGGCATTTGAAATTAAAGAAAAATGAGTTTTATTGAATCCATCGCATTAGATAATTAAAATAATATGGCGTCATAATATTAATGTATAGAGAAAATAAAATAGCTCTCTGATTGGTTATTTGAAGTAAACATAGATAGAAATTTTATATCATATAATAATAACTTTAGTAAATGATTTCATTAAAGTGATGAAAAGTTTTTAGGCTCTGAGTTTCAAATTAGATACCATTTCCTGATGAGTTACATTAAGCCCCCCAGGGGAATCGTGTCGTTTCCTGTTGACTAATTAATACCGAAAGTTGATAGTTCCTCTTTTTTTTTTATATTTAACTCTTATAATTTAATTAGTCATCCGTTCCCGAATATAGCCTCTAAATACTTGAAGATTTTTTAGAAATGATAATATTCAACTTGAGATTCAAATTTACTTTGAGTGTTGTTTGAATATAAAATTTATTTTCGAAAAAAAAAATCAATCTTAAGATTCATTGAGGACTTTGCCTTAAAATGAGAAACAAATAAATAGGCTAGTTTTAACTAATGTAATGTAATGAGAGCTTAATAAATTTGGAATTGCAAAATATGGTTTTTACAAGACGGTTGACTGTGGACTTATAGTTTTTCTTGACCAATTAACTTGAAAATGTAGATTTAACATCTTTTATTACTAATCCTTAATTTTAATACATCATCCCAAGTACTTCTTTCTATATTGATGGCAAATTTCAGTTTTTCTTTATTGTTTTATCGAATATTAAATCTTGAGAAAAATATTCTTTAAAACTTATTCTAAAGATACTTTTTTTTAAATAAATTTCTTAGTTTTCTAAAAAAATTAAAAAATAATAAGTTGTCTATTTTGAGAGGGCGGGCGTGATTGTGATGGCCACATCAGTTTATTTCTTACTTTAGGAGATGATGACTAATGTTAAGAGTTAAATACGAACCATTTAACTATAAATAATTATTGTATGAGATGAATGAGTATATGGCGTGAGGCTTGAATTGTTACTTCTGTCTTTCAATCTTTTGTTTCCTTAAATAGATAAGTGCAATGTTTTTAATTATTTAAGTGAATATTTTAACTTAATGGCTATATAAAAACATTGGAGAACTCTCCCACATGGATTATTTAGACATAAATTTTTTTCAAAGTCGTATCCACAAAAAATTCCTATTTTCCCTCAACCTTTTCAAATGATTTCAAAATTTAATGCAAATGTCAAATTTTTGTAAATAATTTAATAAATCTTTTAAAATATTTACTAATAAAAATGTGATGCACTAGTGAGTGGATGGAAGATTTTAATATTTAAAATTTATCCAATAAATTAAAAAACGAATAAATATTTAAGATTAGGCAATAATCTATTTAAAACATAACATGAATTTGCTTCAAGAGCACTCGCACCGAAAGTGAGTGAGAGGAGGTTCCCCTTTGCCATAAATAAGCGCACTCAAGAGAGAGAGAGAGGTCCAGTTAATCAATTTGATGAAGACCACGTCTATTATATAATTCGACAAATCTTAGAGGAAGAAATCATTTAACTGATCATTTTAAATTCATCTCCGACTTTACATATCATTTTATATATATATATATATTTGTAATGAATAAAAATGCAAACTTTTTTATCTCACGTTTTCACAAAAACTCTGGGTGTATTTTAATAAATGATATTTAAGGGTTTCTTATAGTCTTTCAGATCCGCAAGGAATATTTTGCAAACCAAAAATTATTTTAAAAATATCTTATCTTACTTGAAATTGCTCTTTTTTTAGTTTACCTCAAGATTCTTCAAATTTCCTTGTTATATATATTTATATATATAATTTAAATAAAATAAGAAAATGGAGCAATGATCAAATATCTATAGGCTAGGCTTTGAATAAATATTTGAAATGTTGGAGAAGATCATGGCAAATTTATTTATGTATATATTAATTCAATTTAATAAATAATATAAACTCCCAATGAGTAGCAATAAAATGCAAAATGAATGGAAACGATGAAATATAAATAGGTGGTTGATGGCGAAATGGAGCGGAGGGAATTAATCTTGAAATTGTGGCTGGCAAATTAGTTAGAGCTTCACCTACTCTAGCCTAATGCGTTTGATCTCTTTATCAAGGTGAGTGAGCCCAACAAATTTATTGGGTGTTCTTAAGATCTCTGACTTTGACAAATAAGCGAGATACGCTCCAAGTCTCCCCGGAATTGATGAAGAGCAGCCCTTGGAACAATAAACACCACTTTTCCAAAGGGATTTATTAAAAAGCGGATACTATTCGGGGTCTGTGTTAGTGAGTTCTCTAGAGCCCCAAGGCTTAACAAAAATCAATACCAAATTTTAAATCTCTTTCCAACCTTCAATTAAAAAAAAAAAAAAAAAAAAAACAATGAATTTCAGATCAAAGTTTTTTAATTACAAGTTTGAGACTATGGACTTATTTCTTTTGGGTATCGAAAAAAATTAGAAAAGAATCAACTAGAATTTATTTTATAAATATTTATCTTGAATAAACAATTTTCTTTTAACTTGGCAACGAAGAGAAATCAAATGAAGAAAGTGAATGGATGTATATGACGTCAGATTAAATAAATAAATTCTAAATTTCGGAGCGATCGAATTCATTATTTAATATAACATCATCGGTCCTTACCATCGTGTGCTATATCTGAATATAAATTATCGAATCTTATTGTAGATAATGCCTTAAGAAAGAAACTGGGGGATCAGCTATTTCTCGCTAACATAAGGCCTAATGAAGTTAACTTAAATAACGAAATCGATCGCTACGAAATTTACAATTTATTTATTTATTTAACCTGTCGGCATAGACATCCTTTACTTTCTTCAATGAATAGTGAGGCCAAAACTTCATCAAATCTAACAATTTAATTAATGATTAATGATTTAAGTAAACTGACATTTCCTTTAGAATGGCTGATTTGAACCAAAAGTTGTTTAAAGTTTTTTTTTTTTGTTTTTTTTTTTTTGCGAGATTCGAGATTTGAGATGTAGACACCTTCCAAAATTGATTCACATTAATTGGCAGCCAATATGATTTAGATAATTCTCTCTGGGGTTTTAAGCATTGATAGTACAATAACTATGACAGACACAGCAAAACGACCCCATCAACAGATACAAGTTGGCGTCCATTACGCCATAGATGTGGCTCGGCCACATTTCCAGGTGCGTCCCAATTATCCCAATACTGAACTTGTAAGTCGTTGGGTTGGTCATGACGCATCTTTTCTTCTGCGGTTATCTGTTAATCCCGGTAGTATGGGGTTACATCAAAAACACGTCCTCCTATGCCATGGAGCAGAATTGTGAGAAAGGGCCACGCATGCATTCGGGATGTTGGGCAAGGACTGGAATACAGGAATGTGTACACTAAGGGTGCGAGCAATGCATCTGTAAGGTACATACTAAATTTGGAGAGATTCTCTACATGTCGATATGAGTCGTTTTGATGTGTCATAGTTATTGCATTGTGAAGTTAGCGAGGGGGAAGTCTGAAGCTTAGATATCAATTTGGAAAAAATCAGCTCCACCAAATTTAATCTATATGTCCATGCCCAGGGAGACATGCTAAAAACAGTATATTCGTATTACAAATAGACTAATTCAAGAAAAAATAAAAATTTTGAATGTTACAATACTTCCGTTATGAAAAAAAAAAAAAAATTAAAAAATTAAAAATTAATTTGGATCTTAAGTAAAACAAAGCCCTCTCTCTCTCTCACTATATTCTCCAATGGCTGTTAAGTCACTGATTAAATTCATGCAGTCTTGCTATAAATATTTTTCTCCATTCGGAATCTATCTGTTTATTTGGTCCATGTTATTTATATCGTCATTCTGGATACAAGCCAAACCTTCCCTAAGGAGATGACCCAATTGCAATGTCGTCATCGTCGTCGTGGTGGCAACAAAAATAATCAAAAAAAAAGTGAAAAAAAAAGGGGAGAAAGAATTGCCCTTGAGGTAAAGGGAAAAAGGTTTACTAAAATCGGAAAAATGATTGAGGGTGCGTCAACGAGAAAACTTTAATCATGTTTTAAAGAAAAATAAACAACATATAAAATAAATAAATAAATAAATAAAGTTTTTTTTTTTAATTAAAGGATTAAATTATTTTTGAGGTGAAGTTAATTATTATCGAGATTTCGTCGTCCTATATATAAAATAAATTCCTATAGAATTTAACATTTAACCTTTTTTAGCACTGTTGTTTTTATATTCGCATGATGAAAACAAAGAAGGGTTTGACTTTTAAACCCCGACTCTTCGTCAGTCGATCACCGCCCTGCGTAAGCGACTTTGCGGCCATAATGACGTAATATCGGGGGACTTGCCAATCAGAGATGGAGAAGCTCCATCTTTCTCAGTTATTCTACCAAAAATTGGAAGGCTGTAAAATCGATTAAATCCAAATCCAAATAAGGTTTTATTCGTCTTTTAGGGGCTATATGCTAGGACGATTATAAATTGTAAATATACAATATATATAATGAGGTATGAACTCTATTGAGATGACCTTTGTCCTGAAGATGGGTAGGGAATTGTTCACAAAACGTCTCCAAAGGCGAATAAGGTATACTGAGTTGGAAAATTATTTGGATTACTACATTTATTCTATAAAAGTGATATATTTTATAAAAAATCTGGTAAGATAAACGCATATCACACAACTTTCTCTAAAGTAAGGCAAGTTGAATGATGTGCTATAACGCCAGATTTTTTGTTTCGGACTCCGGTAACTGTTCAATGTACAGTCAATTTAATCAATATCGTTAGTTTAAGAGAAAAAAACAAAAAAAAAACGAAAACTCTACAAGACTAAAGTGAGCCCTAAACAATTTTTTGACGGATGTGGGGTCAAAGGTCATCTAATATAATTATTTTATAAATTTTAATCAAAATCTTTAGAGCGAACTTTGAGAAAATTGAAACAACCTAATTAATCGATTTTATTGTAAAGCTTCGAGGGACAAGCGACGTGGGTACCAGACTTAAATTTAAATTTTTTGTTTTTGTTCACACAGAGAGAGGCTATTTTGCGAGACCCTTTTTTTGACTCAGGGAACCTCAAAATGTATATTTCCGTTGAAATCTCGACATCGATTTTTTTTAGGATCGCCATACTTTCTCACTATATTTTTCATTTATAGGTAAGAGAAAATAAAAATAGCTTTGTGACTACAGCTTATTTCATTAATATTTATTTTAATTTTAATATTACTTGTTTACGCAGGCAATAATAAGCAATTGACTTGAATTTCTCTATCCTGCGTCATAGGATGAGAGATATTGACTATCATCGTTAATTGACAAACTAGTAAACAAATTAAATTAATTAATTTGAACCGAATCTTATGAGACAGTCAATATTCAAAGAGAAAGAAGGGGGGGGGGGCTAATTTATAATTTATTATTAAATGAGAGTGATTATAATAAAATTTTGTTTTCTGAAAAGAATAACAAAAAAAAAAAAAATTGATTAATATGCCAATTTTAATAAGGTTAAGAAAATTTATTTTATTAAAAGCAATATAAATCAAGATCAACACCAACAATGCCCATTCCACTCTTTCTTGACCAAAAAAAGTTTCCAAATAATTTGATGGTCAACCCTTAGATTAGTTTTTATCTTCCATCCTCAAATCACGTAGCCCAACTACAAACTAACTACGGACAAAGAAGAAGAAGGGGGAGAACATTTGTATCTGATGCAAGGTTTCACTGTTTACAGTTTCTCCTGAGAAAAAGAGGGAGGGGGTTAGCATAATCGGAGACCCGGCCATCGCCGGGTGGTGCTCTCTGCTTGTTTGCTTGACCTTTGAATTTCTTAACTTATCTGTACATGTTTAGAACTATGCTTCAAACTTTTGGGCAAGTTTCATAATCAATCTCTCTCTCTCTCACTCTCTCTCTTTCTTCCCTTTAATCATTAAAGAAAGGAGAAGGGTTGATCATAATTGGATTGAAGACTCAAGGAGACAACAATAAATCCTTGGAGAACAATATTTGAATAATATTATTTTTATATTTTAAGGAGTTGGTGAGGAGGGGAAGAGGGCTCATAATCCAACTGTGGCTTGTTCCATCGAAATATTTCACCTGGAGATCTTTTCTAATAGAATTTTCGATTTATTGTTCTAATCTCACCCAGAGCAGACCCCGCATGCACGGTTGTCATTCTGCTTATAAATTTAACAACTGCGCATGCATGGTGAATCGAAAAAATATTTTCTACCCATCTCATAAGTAGTCCAGTGACTTTTTTCCTTTTAGTTTTCTTCTCCCATCTGAGCTACAGCTACAACCCCTGAAATCTTGGTGATATATATATATAATTAAGAGAAAATATATTTTTTTAATATTAAGAAAGTTTTTTTTTGAAATAAGGCTTATTTAAAGTAGTCTCAAAGTGTCAAGTTTGCAGGACTGCGAATTAGAAGTTAGATGGATGATCTGATCAAAAATTTGAATTTTTTCGGAAACTCGGGAAAAGAAAGAACAAGAATTATTTTTGGAAATTTATTTGTTACACTAAATGTATGTCAAATTTTTTATTACCATTATAAAAACAAGTGAAATGAAAATTTGATTTGATTGAAATTAAAAGATCAAACTCCACCGCCTAGATAGAACAAATTTCATCACATACATATATGTATATACAGAAAAAATAATAATTTTGGATCAGAGACTGATTATTAATCCGACCCTACAGCTCTGCTAGCCTGGCACTTTTTGACTTGATAAATAAGTCATTTTTTTATTTTACACTCTCCTCAAAAAATATTTTTATGTAGGTTAAAAAAAATGTGTATCTTAACTTAATTAAATGTTAATTAAACTTAATGCGATTAAAATTTTTTATATCAGACCACTCACCTAGCCAAAGCCATTTTATTAATTTTTAGAATACACGAGGATAAATAATAAAATATTTTTAGGTAATCGTAGACCTACTTAAATAAATAATAAATAATTTATATTAGAAAAACAAATAAAGTTTAAAAAAATAAAAATAAAAAATAATAAGATAAAAAATAAAAAAGAAAAGAAATCAAGATGTTTCTGGTCAAGGCATTCATTGATCCGAAAACGAAAAGTCACACCCTAGTGGTTTATCTATCTATTTCTACGCTTCCTTGATCGCTTTGTTGTCCAAAGGGAGAAATGCCAGCCAGACAGAATTTGTTGGAAGGTTTGAGAAATATCTGGCTGTTTTATAAAACGGGTCCCGACGTACATAGTTGGACAACCCAA